>APFE030268705.1:13010-42639 GCA_000404065.3 Pinus taeda | reverse complement strand
TGCCAAGAGGCACGTTTTTCAAAATTGTCCCGATGATGTTTTCCGAGTACACATCCAGAACAAACACCATCTCTGCAAGATACCATGGGAAGACCTGTCACCATATTTTCTTTACATAGGTTCTGAAGAGAGCGATAGTTTAAGTGACCAAATTGTTCATGCCAAAGTTTGCTCACTTCATCATTATGAGCAACAAATACTGAGGGAAGATTTGATGACCCAAAGTTGTGAAACTTATACAACCTTGTGGAATCATCAACAATGCCAGTGGCTAAAATCTGTCTAGGATCCTTTAGGTCCTTAATTACATCATCGTGAGGTGAAAATTCAACGATTTTACCTTCACCTGAATGAGTTATCTGATATACAGAGAGAAGGTTGGAGGATAAGGTTGGAACACATAATACATCATTAAATTGACCATTGTCTATATGAACAGTTCCAGTCCCTACAACACTAATAAGAGATCTATCGTCACCAACATATATATTTTTGGTGTTACAATCATTTAAAGAAGAAAACATGGCTTTGTTTTTGGCCATGTGATAAGAAGCTCCAGAATCAATGAGCCACTCATGAGATGAGAGGAAGAAGATACATTTAGTGCATAGCCAGACCGAGATGCTTGACAACCACATGCAGAAAGTGCCATTCCTGAAGATGAAGTTGAAGTTGAAGAGTGCTCCAAATGGATGTTAGGCTTCTTCATTGCTGCTTCCAAGGCTTCCATCTTCTTAAAGCATTTGGATTCTAAGTGGCCATCTCGATTACAAAAGTGGCAATGTCTATCAGTCTTCTTCCCTTTGTTTTTATTTGCCTTATCATTCTGGTGAAATGATTTTTCATTTTGATGCTGAAATTGCTTAGGACCCTTGTTTGGTTTAGGACCATTCCTTTTAGGATATGACTTCTTAGGATTCTTTGAATTTGGTAGCTGCTGGGCAGTTAACGCTTTCTTAGAAGAGTTTCCAAGATTAAGAAGACCAAGGTGTAAGAGTTTTTATTGTTCTCTTATTAAAGAATCACAAAAAGAATCAAAGGAAGGAGACTTGTAGTCTTGTCCTTGAGAAATGAAGGCTTCTCTTGTAGAATGGAAGTTGGAAACAAACACAGAGTAGGCTGGTCCCAACTTAGTAAGAATGGAATAGATAAGGTTACTATCTTCTTTCTTAACCTTAACACCTTCCAAGAGAAGTCTAAGGGTCTTGAACTTGGACAAAAAATCTTTAATGCAAGAAAAATTATTGGGGTCCAATGTAAGCAACTCATTTTCAAGTTGATGGGCTCTAAGTTCATTTGTGATTCCAAAAACTTTAGTAATCTGCTTCATTGCTTCATCAGGAGTATCAAGTTCTGCAATATAGAATATAAGATATGGAGAAATGGACATCCCTATCAACCCACGTGCTTGATCTTGTCTATTTTCCCATTTAGCTGCCTTATCTTCATATTTCATTTTGGTTTATTGGCCTGAGGCTATTATGTAAAGACCTTTACTTCTAAGTAAATCCACAATGTAGGACCACCATTGGAAGTAGTTGGTGCTGTCAAGAATAACTTGGCATAGACTTTCCATTTTAACAGAAACTGGAGCTATATATGATGAAACTAAGTGTTCCAATGGAAAGATGTCGAAAAATTAGGCTGGTTAAAAAAAAACAGCTCTGAAAACGGCTTCCGGATGAAGAAGTTATGGCTTTTTGAAGAAAAGTTGATGAAGGCGCCGACGAACTGCGGGAATGTGCGAAAATAAAAAAAATGCCCCCTTTCCAACAAAAAGGAGACTTGAACTCAAGACCTCTACTCTCATAAATTAGCTTTGAACCAAGTGAGCTAAACAAAAAATTTGAGAGAGAGAGCGCGGGGGGGGGGGGGGGGGGGTTGCGCTTGTTTTTTTTTTTGTCACTGAAGCTTTGGGTTGTGTGCTTTCTTGAGAAAGCTCTTTTTCCCTACAAAACAAAAAAAACAAAACCCAGCACAGACATACAAAAAAAAACAACCCCTTACGTCTTGAAGTTAGCTTTACTCGGAAACTAAATATTTTCCTCAATGTTTCTGATTTTCTGAGATCACACTAAGGCGCAGCGAAAAAGAGCATACGCATGAGAAAAATCCTTCCTCTTTGTTTTTGATTTGCCCAGATCGCACAGAGTCGCAGGGAAAAAAGCATACGTAGAAATGAAAGGTATAGATTCGGTAATAAAAAAGAAGCTAAATAAATCGAAATAATAAACAGAGAGAAAATAACTAGAAACTGCAAATAAACACTGTATACCTCCAGATCTTAAAAATGACATAGCTAGGGCTACCAGAAACCTTTTCGCATTAAACGAAAGGGGTTCCTTACTAGAACAGATGCTCCTAACACAATAGAGCAGTGCTCTCGGCCAGAAAGCAGTCAGAAACAACAAATCTAGGAAACGGCAGTCAGATGCAGTTCTACCGGCTTCAGATTTGGATCACCAACAAACGCAACCCTCAAATAGCTCTGATACCATGTAGGAATTTACAGGGTAAGTTCCTTAGAAAAAACACCAAAGGACACCGCTCACAAACAGATCATAGATCAATACACCAATATTTTTGACGTGGTTAAAACCCTCAAAGAGGGAAACAATCCACGGCCTGAGCCAATGCAGCCACATCAGGAAATTTATTAATAAAAGAATGAAATTTTACATAAGATTCTCTCATGAACAGTTAACCTACAAATGACCCTCCATGCTCTTTAAATATAGATCATGGACCAATCGGGTGTTAAGCCACGGATCAAGTGTCGGTAATACCAAGGAGAGAATGAACCGTCAGATCACTACATATCATGATCGTTGGATTGTAAGTTACAAAAGTACATAGTAAAGAAACACACTTTACCTAACTCTATACTAGACCAAGTTATACTTAACTATTTCCTATGTGTCGGAATATCCTAACAACACCCCCTCGTATTTATTTTCTAATTTCGCCATTATCCCTTCATTACTTATACATACCACTTTTTCCCCTCATTTTGACCTTTACCCCTTGGTTTCACACATTCCCCTAGAAATTACCCTTCAAAAAATCATCCACCCTTCCCAAAACCCCTTTTCTCTAGTGTGAAACCCATTCCCCATTACAAATATCATCTTCCCCCATTATTAATTTCATTTTCCCCTTAAAAACCCACAAAACCCTTTATCCTAAGTTTTATTTACTATGCCCCCCATTATATAATTAATGTGCTCACTTTATATTTCCCCGATACCCTTTTTTAACCCACCAACCCTTGGTGCAGTTAAAATACCCCTGCCACATAACACATGGTCCCACCTTAATTAACCATTTGTTTATATTGAAAATCCCAACATTATTGGTTAATTAATTACAAATATTTGTAATTAAATCTCGGGCCCCACCAACCATCCGTGTAACTCAACTGTGGGATATCCCTCCGATCTCCTACCCCCAGATCCAATAGTGTACAGCCATATTGCACCGATTCATTGTCTGACTGATAATAGCCTGAGAGCACGCAAGGTTCGCGGTTTTGGCCAAGCACTGTTCTGCTACGTGGCAACACCATGTTATATCACGTGCTCATGAAAAATACCACCCACCTTCCAAAAGCGGTGCGATGGAGCACAAAACCACCTCCCCGCCTAAACCGAAAACTACCCACTATTCATTTAATAATTTCCACGCCAAAATGTGACCGTTATTGGTTAAAAGGCCGAAAAAACCCCAATTCGCTCTTTTCTTGCATTTTCTTTTTAAACCTCTACTAAGCCATTTGCAACACCTTGAACCTCTGTGCAACCTAACTGACCACTTTTTGTCACCTGAAGATGTTGTGGATACCCAATTGGAGCAGCAAATTGATAGTTGAAGCCTCAACACCTTCAGCAGTTACCATAGAACCCTTCTCCACACCAAATTGCCAATTTCCAGGTATTCTTGGAAAAAACTAGAACTTCCCTTGAACTTGAAAACACACAGTATAATTGAATGGTTAATTAATTGAATTAGTTAAAGAAACCTTCCTGAAATTGAAGAGAAACTTATTTGTACATCCCATACCCTTTTACAGATAGCAATTACCTTCCCATTGTTCAAGAGCTTCTAAAACCTCACTCCTGAAACCACTGAAAGCCTAATTCAATCTAGTAAACCCAATTATGACTTCCCAAACCTCTCTGGATGTAAGACCTCTGCAAACCCCTCACCTGGATATCGACCACCTTGCATTTGCAGACATAGAATTCCAAATAAAGGATACAACTTCCCCTACCTACCTATTAAAACTCCTTGAGTAAAGACAAGTTTTTAAACCAGAATGATGACATTCACCTTTAGGAGTCCAACTTTCCTAAGTATTTATTCCTAGAAGTTAGACACCAAAGGAAATCCAAGATCAGCTATCTACTGGACACCATTGATCTATAAATTTTCCACTATTTTTTCCTATAAAGACTTCATTGATTCATTTTTCCATCTAGTTATGAATATGCTAACCAATAGCCATTAGCCCAGAATCAGTGAATAGATCAAAAGAGTTTTACAGTTGGAAAAGAACAGTAGGGTGGGAGACTGGTATTTATACTAGCCACATAGACATAAGGATATATGGATGCCAACTTGCCCCCTACAAATTGCCCAAATACCTCCCTATGAGGATATTTACATTAGAGTACTTTAGGCAGATTATAAACTCTAATGAAGTAAATTCCCTATCAGCTAGGAAGAAGACCCAGTTCAGAATCAAAAACCATTTGGGCCCCTTTATTTGTAATAATAGGGAAGCTAGACCAAAGGCCGATAAGATACTACTGTAGATGAAATTCAAGAATAGTTTTATGTGGTAATATGACCCTCATGGTGTCATAAATAAACTAAGGCTCAAAGTCAAATTGGTTCCTTTCATACGTCATCCCAAGCTAGACATTGAGAGATTTGCCAACCAATCAGAATGGTTGGAAAATACTTTGATAGACATGGACAGTACTGTAGTTGATGTGGAGAATACATTAATTAATGTAGAAAAACATATTGACACAAGTTCCTTTATACAGGTTCCAGACCTAGGAGAACCAATGAATATTCCTCCTCTTTTATAGAGTCCAGCAAATGAAGACATAAATGCAAAGAGAACTATTTCTGGGAAAACTAGTGTCTTTTCGATCTGCTAGTCCCAATAGGATTGGCAACTATCATAGAAACAAACAATCAAAGAAATTTGTGATTTTCTCTATGTATGATAGATAAGAGAGAAGAAAAGGGATGAACTTGGATCTTCTGCTTGACTCCTTGCTTGATTTCTCTCCTCCTTGATAGAGCATGCAACTCTTCTCCTTCTTGTTCCACTTAGAGAATACCTATAGAAACGAAGTAACAAAACACCATCAAAGCATCTCAATCTATTATATCATAAGCATTGCAGAATCAGAAATACAATGAGCATACAATGGCATTTATAAAATAACAACATTCACAAATACACGATTGTATGGAGGAAAACTCAAAGAACTTTATTAAAATAGAAGGGAAAATTACAACCCAGTTGTCTGATCGATCATCATCCTCCCAACATCAAAGCCCTCTTCACCTCATGAAAAGCAAGATCACCCAACAATACAATGTTCCTTCTTAAAGATAAACTATTAGCACTTCCTTACAAATTACAAGATTCCAGCCTCCAGATCTCTCAAATGAGGGATCCATTTATAGATGTTTCCAAGGGTGTGAGTCACCTTTGGGTTTTTGATTAGTGTCATTTCACTTGTTGTTCTTGGTTCCACTTGGATATTTCTTGGATCTCTTACTCATCCCTAGGTGAATTCAGAGAGGCAAGTGTCATGGGAGAAGTTTCTAGAAGATTCCCTGAGCATCCACTTAGAAAACTGTCTCAAACATTTGTCCATTCTCGCTCATCACACCCCACATAAGGCCTCTTCAGTATGAATTGCACTTGGCTAGTGTAGGAGTTAGTATGCAATGTACCCTAACTGTGGAGCAGTCAGTATGGTCTAGTTTTTCCCAGTTCTGAGAGGTTTTTCAGGTGGAACTTCTGGGGAATGATGTAATTAGTTGACCACGATCCTTTAGGGTATGAAACAACACTTTTAGGGGTTAAAACACCCTTGGTTTATCAACATATAATATTGGGGTTGTAGTGCCCAAATATGTCTATAAAAGTTGCCCCCTAAAGCATGAAGTCGTAAATATTTTGATGTCGAGTGAAATACTTTATGATGAGGATCCAAGGTATTCGACCTAGAAGGTGACCTGTATCTGATACAATACAATACATCATCACAATATAATTTTCCATGATCTAGCTAAGGCGAGCATTCCCATGCTCAGCTTTATAAATTCATTTTCATTTACATAGAACAGATAATCGTCTGCAGTTGCAGACTGGTGATTCTTTATATGTAGAGTCATCATCCCTTAGCTTGGATGATCATTTGTGCAACTTTTATGTACATTTGATGTTTTTGTATTCCTGAATATATCACAGCCCGGATGGATGAAACTAGATCCAGGGTCTTCAAACTCATTCAATCTTCGCCCAATGCAAAAGTCGATCCATGTGAAAAGATGTCCTAAAGTCGAACATGGATAGACATCGCCTGATTACCAGCCAATAATGTAAGTTGTTAACATACACGAGAGGAATCACTAATAATGATAATGACCCTCAAGGTACTACAGTACAATTCATGTCGTGTGAATATATGATCCAATGTCGAACACCACGCAAAATATTTCGGTCGAAGGCCATTGATGTAAACTTGTCACCGAAAGTGAGAAACTTGCCATTGAGGCATCCAAGCTTCAAAGTATTGAAAGGGTTGTTTCTATGTCAACTTCTTGGATAATGAACTGATGTCGACAAGAAATGACCGGTCATATGAGGGCTTTAATGTATCCCACATCAATGACATGAAACGAAGAAAATAATTTTCTGGAGTTGAAAAACGATCTAATGATACAAGGTTCAAGAATGACGGTCATGAAAAATGGAAGGTGAATGTATTGCAGTGGATGAGACATTAACTAGATAGTGAATTCTCTTAATGATTTCTCTTGAACATATTGGCGACACTGAGATGGATTGGTAGCATTAACCCCAAAAGATGGATGGTATGGAGGGCCAATGGTGATATGACCAGTGAACAGAATAACTGAACCCAACTCAATCATGGTGATGGAGTGAAAGTGTCATGTTCAAGAGTGACCTACTACCAATAAAATTCTTTAAGCTTTCTTCCCTTTTTCCCCAATCATTGCTGACCAATACCTCTTTATTTTTGTCGAGCTTGAGGAGGATAACATATGCTTATTCTATAATTTTCCCTTCAAGAAAACCTATCACTATTTTTTAGCGAGCCTAGCAACCGTGAAACTCGTTCCTATCCAGGTGGAAAAGTTTGTCGCTATTGTTTTAACGAGTTTAACAACAAGGATAACTTGGTCCTTTTCATGTTTAGAGAGTTTGAAAAGGGACGAAAAGGAAACTCTGGTAGTTATTTTTTGTAGCATAATCACTTAAGTCAGAAAAAGGATAAAATAATACAAAAGGGATGATTTTTTATAACTTTAGCGAGCCGAAAAGACAACTGCTCAAACTTTTTCGTGAGATAATCCCCTAAGTCTGAAAAAGATTAAAATATACAGGAGGGATGGCACTTCCAATCACTTTAGCTAGCTGGAGAGGCCAATAGCTTGACAATCTTTTCATATTTAATGAGTCTGAAAAGAGTTTAAAGTAGACTCGTTTTTGAGGAACGAGTGGTGTTTAGGGTAGCAACTAGTTCCAGGTAAGCTTGGAACTTCTCAAAACATGGTGATGTAAAGAGGGTGGCTAACAGGACCACTCAACACAGTTGTTCCTCAAAAGGTAAACAATCAAGTGGAATTGTATGATCGGCCAAAAGAATGGAGGTGATGGCAGGAACACAACCAAGGCTCAAAAGGCTGATATTATGGCAATCATAAAGGATATTTACCGAAGGTGGGTTCATTTTTTAACGAGCTTGAACTTTGGGGGAACATATGCTTAGTGGCGGGTTTATTTTTTAGCGAGCTTGAACCTTGCGTTAACATTTCTCATGGCCCAGTTCATTTTTTAATGAGCTTGAACCATGGGATAACATATGCTCAACCTCTTTTTATGCGAGTTCGAAATGACAAATCTAAAAATTTAAAAGCTAAAAAATACTAAAAGATAAGGAACTACTGAGGTTAGGTAGGATAGTTTCATCAGTAGTTGGACAAAACACTTCCTTTGCTTTTTCTGCAGTGTAGACAAAGGTGAATGGTGTGTCAAACAAATCACCTAACCTAAGAAGTTGAAAAACTAAAAAACTAAAAAGCTAAAAAGATAAAAAATTAAATATGTCGTTTTTTGCTTGCATAAAAATGTTTGCATGCCCCCATACATCGAGAAAAGGAGAGTCTCCAGGTAACCATATGGAAATTACTACTGTTAAGCGGGATTCGTTTTGTCAACGGTTAGACAAAATACTTCCTTGGCTTTGTCCATCAAATAGACAAAGGTGAATGGTGTGAGATAACACCTCCAATCGCATAACCTATAGGGAAACCTATCCTTTCCGCTGGGTTCGACTGCCTAAGCAGACTAGGGTGCATGCCACCTAATCTTCGTTAAATTCACCAAACTACTCGCGGTGATTAGGTGGATGGAATGAAGGTTGAAGAGACATTCTCGATGCAAAAGGACCATTTAGGGATGTTGTTTGTCTCAAATCTTTTCTTGAACCAGGAAATGAAAGCTGGTCAACAGTGACAATTTTGTCTTCATGTGAGAAACACATCACTCGAAAGAGTGTTGAGACAATAGCTTCCATGTTGTAAACATAGTCGCGACCATGGAGTAGATTGTAATCTAACAGTCCTTGGACTACCATCACATTCGAATGAACAGTTTTCCTTCTCAAAGTAATTGGTAACTTAGGAAGGATCCCTAACGATCGACTGGTTCCTTTGTTAAAGCCTAACAAATTTTAAGTAACATGCATAAGCGATGGAAAACCAAACGCTTTTCAAACAGTTGAGGAAAGGATATTCACTGAAGCCCCTTCATCTATGATAGTTCCAGACATGATCATTTTGTGAACTTGTAATACAATCCAGAATGGTACATTAGAATGACGGCGGGGTCTTGCTAGTCGATTCCAATCGAAGGAAGTGACTAGACTGCTTGGAGGGGGTGTCGAATAAACAGTTGAATTGACCCCTTGAGTAGCGAGAACTGGGGGATTCTCTTCCTATTGTGAAGGAATGGTCGGATTACCCCGGAGTTCATTGGACTCTGAAGTAATAAAAAGAATTTGAACGATATTGTTCTCATTCTCTTTGGGAATGGTATCATATTAAGGTGGACCTTCTGAAGGTAAAACTGAGTCAACTACCATCTTGACCTGCTATCTTTGGTCCAGTATGGACTCAGAAGATTCACCTTCAATGGTAGGTGTTTTGACCGATAATTGAATTATGTCAGTTGGATTCTCAACTAGTAAAGGACTTGGTGAGAGTTTCTTGTATCTAGGTGGAAGTCACTGTAGTGAAGCAGGACGGTTATGCAAGATTATCTTGGCCTCATCCAGAAAGGGACAACAGGGAAGGGTATGGTCCCCTTCACATAGCCTACATGGAGTCTTGACCTTTCCTTTCTATCCGTGAACTCCATTATTACTAGTTGATGGTGTGCTGTCAACATGATCACCAGAGGTTGATGACACCATATGGTGTGAACAGGGGGGCCATTCTCTCAAGATCCAAGGAATGCACGGATATTCTCGATGAAAATTGGCTCTTTTGCAAATTATGCATAGATGTCTCGGAGATTTAGTGTGCGGATTTTCACCAAATGATTCATGGTTTCCCCCTTACTTAACTGACTTATTCTTCTTCTCCTTCCGTTTCTTCTTATTCTCGGTCACCCAGTTACTAGCATCGCTATTTTCACCAAGCAAAGAAGAAGGCAAAACAAATGAAGAAGAATTCGAAGGGTCAACTTCAGTATTAACTGGTTGCTGATTCGATTGCTGAGGAATCATGGTATTTTGAACGACTGAGGTTGAGAAGAGCCAACCGACAAACCAATTGTGATTCCTGGAAGGGACAATGTGGCCATATACGGAGCAACAATATTTCCCCAAGAAGAAAATGGATTAGGATTCCCCTCAAGAGGGATTCCTTGATTGGTGGAATCCATTATCTAAACCTAAGATCAACAAAGGAATAGGGATATTATTCCAAATTTAATAAATTTTAGTGACACTTGGACACAACTTTGCTTTTTCAATTTTTAAGAGTCGATAAAAATCTAAAGATGACTCTAGTCCTCTTTGATTTTTAATGAGCCTGAAGTGACAAGTGCTCAGATGGACTTTTTCTTTTAAGGAGTCGAAGAGGAACAAAAGTGACTACTGGAGATCTAGATAGAGGGATTTCCAAACCAATCACAAAACTGCAATATACAGCTTGGTGATAAATTAAAGAGAAATTACCAAGGACTTATGTATGAAAGTCAATCTTCCCAAATGTTGTGTTCAGTGCATTGAGATCGATAGGGCGGCAGACACGGCTTCCTATGGATAAAGGATATAAGCCTATTGTGGTCTCCCAATATATACTTGATGGTATGGGAAGCACAAGTCCATGCAAGAACTTGTCGTATCAAAAAGGAGGAATCACCCAACCTTCGATGAAAACGATAGTTACTAGTTTTTACGACGCCAGAACATGTCTCTAGCCTAGACCTCTAAATGTGTTGTGTTAGGTTCCAAAGCGTTGTTAAGTTCATTGAAATTTATTTTAGAGTTGATCTTGCTTAGAAGTTTGTCTTTCAATGGTTCACCGCATGATGTAGATATAAAATTCCTAAATGCAATCTACAATGATAAACAATCGTTGTTTATTTTTAGCAATGAAAATCCTAGCTACGAAGGAAAGAAGATTACGATTCTTTCAAACAAAGAGAAAAGAGCACACATTAAATGCACTTTTCCTAAATCATATTTTGCACATAGTCTAAATTCAAATGCAAATGCATGTATTCATTTTTTGTTCCCTTATTATGAGGAATGCGAAAAAAGAGAACTAAGTATAGATTTGAAACGTGTCACTCAAAGCGACATTTCGACAATTTCTTTTCAAAATGGAAAGGAAGACTAAATGACACTTTTCAATTTCAAATAGAAAATGCTTTTGACACTTCAAATAACAACAAATCAAATCAAATACAAATCAAAAAGTTCAATCAGCTATCTAGAGAAGGAAGACTCAACGACACTTCTCTTTTTGACACAAAAATGACAATTACAACATTTTTTGCACCAAAACGACAGATCAATTCAATTAACTTTTCGACAAAGGATTGTAAATGATAGACAAATACATAAAAAACATTTACTAATCCTTATAAATGGAGGCTGAACAATGTAATGTAAGCAGGCTTCAGCAATGAGATACTATTCATAAGCAATAAAAAACAACTACACTGTAATATTCCTAATTAACCATGGCTAATTGGAATATTCGATTTTACCCAATTTTTGCCTTCTATAGTTATTTATAATAAAAAAGTAAGGATGGGGGACATAACTCACTTTAAGAATAAAAATTCACTTCCTAGTAGCACAACTTTGTGACTTAAGGAGGAGCCAAGGGTGCCAAAGGGGGACGCAGAAATGGGGCCCACGCAGACACATGGCAAGAGGGGAATCACGCAGGAGGAGGTGAGCCTAGGGATTGTGAGAGGCAGAGGCTATAAAATAGAGAGGAGCCCCCTCATTTTGGATCATTATGGTTATAAGCATTTGTGATATTCATTTCGACTTAGAGCACGCTAGCTATTTAACTAGTCTGTAGCACTATTTAGTGCATTGAGTATCTCCATTCAGAGATCTCACCCTTAGCCCCGGGGGACTTCGAGTGCCTGCTCAGGAAAGGTATTTCCATTGGCATTCCAGTAGTAGTTTCATCAACATTTCAGCAGCAGTTTCATCAGCATTTTAGCAGCAGTTTCATCTGCGTCTTTGAGGAACTGCGCAGAACCCCAAGGGGGTGATTTTCAGGGGTCGGCCATTTCAGGAAAGCTTTCTGGGTTTTTCTGGGGTTTTTGAGTAGATTCTCAATCCAGAGTTTCAACTTTTTTAGAGGAGGGGAGCAGCCCAAATCCTCATTCGATTTCCAACAGCAACAGTAGCATGACAGTTTCCTAGCAGCTGGGACGCAAATCAGTGTGAGGCCATTCCAGGAAAGCTTTATGTTTTTTTCTGGGTTTCTTGAGTAGAGCCTGAACCCATAATTTCAAATTTTTCCGAGGACGGGAGCTACCCCAAATCATCATTTGTTTTCTAGCAGCAGCATCCATGCAGAGAGGCCATTCTTGTCATTTTGAGAGTACTTCTTCACTTGACTTATGCAAGTCGAGGTGCCATCTGTCTAATCACCTCTTGTACTCATTTATTGCTCAGTATAATAAAATGGCTTAGAATTTCTCGCTGCATTTCTTGTGTATCTGCTTATATTCCCTGTTTACATTATTATATGCTGTTCCACTATTATTTTATCACTTCTGGGTTATTATATCATTTGCACATATTTGGTTGGAGTTTTTGCTGGGGTTTGAGGAATATTCTGGGTTAGGAATATTATAGTGGTATCAGAGCATACATCTGGCTCAGCCTATGGAGCTAGCAATCTATGACATCGGGGGAAAAACCCTATATCTGTTACAGAGGTCAAAGGTATAGAAACACTGAGCATAGGTTGGAGAATACCTACAGAGAGGGAGACTGTGTTCTGGTGGTGGACGCAAAATAGGAGGAGCTTGTGGTGGATGCAGAGTAGGAGAATTCGATGGAAGATGATGAAGAGAAGAGATTTGCAGATATGCTCCTCAAATCAGTGTAAGATTTGTTGAGGCAGATTGAGGTGATGGGGCAGAGATTCACGGCAGTAGAGGCCAGACAGTTAGAAAGCCCACAAGTTTTTCAGATCAATGAGGGATCAGGTGCATCCCATCACTTTCCAAAGTAGCATGATACTATGCAGCAAGGGGCCTCACATGCCCCTACACGCTCTACCATGCCTACCTTCTTAGGAGCAAACACGGGGGCCACAATCTAGCAAGAGGCAGAGCTCGAGCATATGGGCTATTATTTTGTAGAGTACCAGGCCTATGGGCAGGAGTTCAGGGAAGCCCTCTCATTCAGAGATTTTGTTCAGCTCCATCAAGATAGCAGACCCCGCGATCATCACAGAGGGTACCGACATTACCATGATGGCGACACCCATCGTGCAGCGAGCAAATTCCACTTGCCTACATTTGATGGCTCATCAAACAGTTCGGCAAAGGCTTGGGTGGAGAAGCTGGACATTTATTTCCAGCTTAACCAGATGTCGGAGGTAGAGGCCATCAAGGTGGCAACGTTGCATTTGGATGGCAAGGCCCAGGATTGGTGGTTTCATGGGATGGTTACACTAGGGCACTCCATAGTGACGTCATATGTCGTGTTTACCAGGAAACTGATGGAGAAATTTGATCGGAGGGATATAGAGCAGTGTTTCATTGAGCCGACGAGGCTCAAATAGACAGGGAGCCCAGAGACTTACATGCTAGATTTCTTGAGGGTCTCCGTGATGGTGCTAGACCTATCCACGACATGGAGGGTCTATATGTATGTTGAGGGGTTAGCAGAGCCACTTCAGGGTTTAGTCTAATCCACTAAACCAGCCACACTCTAGGATGCTATCAGTAGGACCCGGGACTTACAGGATGTCTTACCCAGGACCCGGACACCTTACCCCCAGAGACAGACTTTCCAGTCTAAGGGAAAGGGTGTGAGGATTCCTCCTCCAAAGGGGAATCCAGGACGAGTACAACCTGACGACGATGCCAGGAGGGAGCTGAAGAAGAAGTAGTTGTGCTTCACCTGTTAGGAGCCATGGGCACCAGGTCACCTGTTAGGAGCCATGGGCACCAGGACATAGATGTGCTGCTGGCATAGCACATTTTATTGAGGTCTTCTCCAAGAGCAGTGGAGAAGAGGATCACGAGGAGGATGTGGAGGCAGGAGATAGCCATGCCATACAAGGACCTATGTCACCTCCACCACCAATAGCAGGTGGTGCATCTTTTTCACCCATCGGAGGGACCCTTGCAGCATTGCAAGGAGTTCCGAAGTATCTAACGATGTGCGTACGAGGGACAGTAAATGACCAGTGTGTATCAGTTTTGGTTGATAGTGGGGAAACCCACAAGTTCATCGATGCATAGATGGTTGAGCGAAGAGGCATCCAGATAGAGAGCTTCAATGGATTTTCAGTATTGGTCCCAGGAGATCAGACCATGACATGTGCTCGTTATGTTCCAAAGCTTTCAGTGACGATGGGCAACTACACATTGACTGACCACTTTTTTGTGGTTGATATTCCAGACACCAACATGATACTGGGTGTTCAGTGGCTTATTACTCTAGGGAAGGTCACGATGGATTGGAAGACCCTAGAGATGGAATGGGATTATGAGAAGACAGGGAGGCATGAGAATATACAGGGACAACACACATATCCACCTCAGAGTGTGTCAGCTCATCAGATGGAGGCAGTCTTTTGGAAGGGCGACATAGAGTGATTAGTGGAGCTATGTGCATAAGAGATAGGGACTACAGGGCAGACAGTACATCCAGAGATCCAGTCCATCCTTGATCGATATGCTATAGTGTTTGGAGAGATTCCACCAGGACAACCACTGGATCGAGGGTTTGAGCACACTATTGAGCTTGAGTAGGGCATCCAAGTAGTGATCACCACCCCCTATAGGCACCCCACAGCCTATCGAGACGAGATCGAGTGGGCTATCCAAGAGTTGCTGGCTCTTGGGCACATTCGACCGCGCACGAGTCCTTTTGCTTCTTCTGTTCTATTGGTGAAGAAGAAGGATGGTACATTGAGGATGTGCATCGACTACAGGGCCCTGAACAAGAAGACCCTAAAGAACGGGTACCTTATACCCAGGATCGATGAGTTGATGGATGAGTTGAGGGGAGCACGATTCTTCTCAAAGATTGATTTGAGATCTGGGTACCATTAGATTCACGTGAGGGAGCAGGATATTCCCAAGACCGCCTTCAGGTTTCACTATGGGCACCTTGAGTTCTTGGTGATGCCTTTTGGGCTAACCAACGCCCCAGCTACATTTCAATCCTGCATGAATCACATCTTCTGTAGTCATTTGAGGAAGTTTGTGTTGGTATTCTTCGATGATATTCTCATTTACAGCAGGACTTTGGAGGATCATCTCCAACACATTGAAACAGTACTGCGTATCTTACAGGAGCAACAGTTCTATGCCAAACTCTCCAAGTGTGAGTTTGGGTTGATGGAGATGTTGTATCTGGGAAACATCATAGGGGTGGACGGAGTGACGGTCCATGAGGAGAAGACCAGGGCCATCAGGGAATGGCTGAAGCCGAGAAACATGACGGAACTTCGAGGATTCATTGGCATTTGTACTTATTACCGGAAGTTCGTCAAAGGTTTCTCACAGCTTGTTGCACCCCTGACAGATTTAACGAAGAAGGGGGCATTTAGTTGGTCAGATACAGTGCAGCGAGCCTTTGATAGGCTCAAGGAGGTTATGAACAGTTGCCTAGTGCTTGCGTCGCCAGATTTTACGCAACCATTTGTCTTGGAGTGTGATGCGTCGGGAGAGGGGATTAGCGCAATATTGATGTAGGGAGGTCACTCGATAGCATTTGAGAGCCGGAAGCTCCTTCTGCATGAGAACTTGTATTCCATATATGACAAGGAGATGCTAGCCATCATGCATGCATTGGCTAAGTACCAGCAGTATTTGGTAGGCAACAGGTTCAGGGTGAGAACTGATCACAATAGCCTCAAGTTCGTTTTAGAGCAGAAGTAGCTACAGGAGAGGCAACAGAAGTGGATCAGTAAGATCCAAGCATATGACTTTGACATTGAGTATGTCAAAGGTAGGAACAACGTGGTAGCAGATGCCCTTTCATGTAGACCAACCACGTTGTCTCTTATGAGCTTGGACACAGATTGGAGGGCTCAACCCTTAGTAGAGTGCTCCAAGGACAGGTTTGCATGTGAGGTTCTAGATGGGTAGGTGGCAGATGACAAGTACAGGGTGGTCGATGAGATCATCTACTATAGGGACCAGATCTTCTTGACTAAGGGGTCTCAGCTCAAGAAGAAGATACTCCAGGCATCACATGATTCCCCATTGGTAGGACATCAGGGTTTTACCAAAACCTACAGGGCCATTAGGGAGAGGTTCTCATGGAAGGGCCTCAAGGAGGACGTACTCCAACACATCTGGGAGTGCAATGTTTGCCAGAGGAACAAGGGAGAGATGAGCCATCCAGCAGGATTATTGTAGCCTCTTCCCATTCCGGAGAGGAAATGGGAGAGTATTTCAATGGATTTCATCACAGGGTTGCCCATGGTGTAGGGCAAGGATTGCATCTTTGTCATCGTTGATCGACTGACAAAGTATGCACATTTCTTTGCCATATCCGCACACTATATGGCAACGCAAGTGGTCGAACTGTTCTTCAAGGAGATCTTCAGGATACATGGTCTTCCTAAGACCATCATCAGTGACAGGAACAACCATTTCATGGGGGGGTTTTGGCAGGAGCTTTTCCGATTGGTGGGGACGGAGTTGACACTGAGTACCAGTTATCACCCACAGACAGATGGGCAGACATAGATAGTTAACAAGTGGCTAGAGGGATAATTGCGTAACTATGTCAATGGGCAACAACAAGCATGGTTGAGGTGGCTGCATCTAGGGGAGTACTACTACAATACTTCACATCACATGTCCATTGCTATGTCACCATTCTATGCTTTATATGGGTATCATCCTTTATCTTTTGTTGACGTGATGTTTGGTGATAGCAAGGCTCCTAGAGCCAAGATATGGATCCAAGAGAGTCAGGATATTCTCTGAGCTCTCAAGGATAACATGGCTACAACACAGAACCAGCAGAAGCTGTATGCCGATAGGGGTCGGGTAGAGAGACAGTTCGAGGTAAGGGACATGGTCTACCTACGGTTACAACCATACCGATAGTCGTCACTAAAGCAGAAGGGGGTTGAGAAGCTTAAGCCTCGCTTTTATGGTTCGTACAAGGTAATACGCAGGGTTGGACAGGTTGCATATGAGTTGGAGCTACCCCAAGGCAGCAAGATTCATAACGTTTTCCATGTATCATGCCTAAAAAAGGCATTGGGGTAGTAGGTGACAGTGATAGATGAGCTACCACCCATGGATGACGAGGGGCATTTAGTATTGTAGCCAGAGGCTATCATTGATACCAGGGAGAGGCAGCTGTAGAGCAGGACGGTCCGAGAATTCTTGGTGAGGTGGAAGAATTTGCCAAATGAGGATGCCACATGGGAGAGTGAGAAGATCTTGTAGCATCCATCACTTCAGTTGCTTGACGACAAGCAACATTTTGCCATAGGAGACTGTAATATTCCTAATTAGCCATGGCTAATTGGAATATTCGATTTTGCCCAATTTTTGCCTTCTATAGTTATTTATAAATAAAAAAGTAAGGATGGGGGACATAACTCACTTTAAGAATAAAAGTCACTTCCTAGTAGCACAACGTTGTGACTTAAGGAGGAGCCAAGGGGGCCAAAGGGGAACACAGAAATGGGGCTCACGCAGACACATGGCAAGAGGGGAATCACGCAGGAGGAGGTGAGCCCAGGGATTGTGAGAGGCAGAGGCTATAAAATAGAGATGAACCACCTCATTTTGGATCATTCTGGTTATGAGCATTTGTGATAGTCATTTCGACTTAGAGCACGCTCGCTATTTAGCTAGTTTGCAGCACTGTTTAGTGCATTGAGTATCTCCATTCGAAGCCCCAGGGGACTTCGAGTGCCTGCTTGGGCAAGGTATTTCCATTGGAATTCTAGTAGCAGTTTCATCAACATTTCAGCAGCAGTTTCATCAGCATTTCAGCAACAGTTTCATCAGCATCTTTGAAGAACTGCACAGAACCCCAACGGGGTGATTTTCGGGGGTCAGCGATTTCAGAAAAGCTTTCTGGGTTTTTTTGGGTTTCTGAGTAGAGTCTGATTCTAGAGTTTTAGCCTTTTCTGAGGAGGGGAGCAGCCCCAAATCTTCATTTGATTTCTAGTAGCAATAGTAGGACGACAGTTTCCCAACAGCTGGGATGCAGATCAGCGTGAGGCCATTCCAGGAAGCTTTATGGGTTCTTCTGGGTTTCTTGAGTAGAGCCCGAATCCCGAGTTTCAACTTTTTCCGAGGAGGGGAGTAGCCCCAAATCATCATTTGTTTTCTAGTAGAAAAATCCACACAAAGAGGCCATTCTTGTCATTCTGAGAGTATTTCTTCACTTGCGTTGTGCAAGTCGAGGTGCCATCTGTCTTATCACCTCTTGTACTCATTTATTGCTCAGTATAATAAAATGGCTTAGCAATTCTCGCTGCATTTCTTGTGTATCTACTTATATTCCCGGTTTACATTATTATATGCTATTCCACTATTATTTTATCATTTCTGGGTTATTATATCATTTGCACATATTTGGTTGGAGTTTTTGCTGGGGTTTGATGAATATTCTAGGTTAGGAATATTACATAAACAGAGCTGGAAATAAAAGACAAAAAACCCCAAATTTCAAGGAGAGAAATAGGATTACTCACTCATCGCACTTGTGCTTCACAAAAACAAGGATGCATCACACCTACTACACTCGGGAAGTGTGATGCATACTGGTTCACAATGACAGACAGTGCGATGGGCCATGATGGACGGTAAAGAGAAAATTACAGGGGTATGATCTTGGGAGGTTACTGAGCTACCAAAAGGGCATCTAGAATTATGTAATTCAGATGTTCAGTTCATAAACTAAACCAGAGATTGACTGAAGCAGTATTCATCTACTTTGCAATTGCATAACAAGAGCAGTTCGAAGGCTATCTGGCTAACTTCATGATCCAGGTGGATGTTGGTGGCCACCCACCTATCCCATTTGGACCCCGCAATTTTCTCTTTCAGCTTTTTCAATTTCCTAAATTGTAGCATAATTTACTATTTTTAGCAGCTTTTCAGGTCCTGAACTTCCGGAGCCGTTTTGAGGCCTTAAACGACATCTTTTGGGAAATTTGGGGGCAACATGGTCCATGGACTAATGTTTCCCTTCCCAAAGTTGTAGTGCTCAGATAGATCTTTCTAATGAGCTATTATACACGTCAAATGGAGATCATATGCCAAAGTTACAACCCCGGGAAATTGATGTACCAATTTACCCAAAAGGGGCCCACAATTTGGCGTTTCATCTTCTAGGGTTAGGTTTTGGGATGTGAACGCTTTTCCATTGTTTCTCAATAATAAATAGGCCTTCGAGCCTCACTGTAACATAGTTCAAAGGCATATATCCACCACATCTCTTCTCAAAGATAAGCTACCATCGCCCTAGCTGGTTTATTTCCATTACTGTTTGTAAGCATATTTCAATATTTTCCATTAATGAAATGAAGTATTATTTCTGCTGCATATATGTGTTTATGGTTATTTCTGTAATTTGTTGTGTTCTTGTTTAAATCCGAATCAGTGGTATCAGAGCAGTCTACTTTTTCTCTGTTTTTCTTTGCATGTCCTCAACAAGGTCGGGATATAAGGAGTTAGGGCTTGAACTAGTTGAACCTTTGCAAGACCAGCCCCGCAAATCCCGACGGCCTCCCATGGAAGATGAGAAGAAAGATGAGGGGACAGGAGACCTTATCAAAATCTTGCTCGAAGAAGCCCTCGAGCAACAAAGGAACGCAATGATGGATAGCTTTGCGTAGATCCTTCAGCAGCTACCAAGAGGTGATGCATCGGCTTCCAATAGCTACTCTGGAAACGCCACAAAATTTAAGGTACAAGTTAATTTTGAAATCCCCATCTTCAAGGGTCAAATAGATGCAGATGCCATATATAAATGGTTAAATATGCTAGAAGGATATTTTTCTTTTCATGAATTTTCGAGTTGGGAAAAGATTGTTTTCACTCTTCTCAAAGTAGCCCCCCACGTCAAGGATTGGTGGGAAACCTACTGCGAGCATAATAATGAAAGCACAGGCTCACTATTTTCAGCTGCACCCACTTGGGATTCATTTTGGGATGCCATCAAGGAGCATTACTACCCTGTCAAAAGCCATGAGGACAAATACATCAAATGGACCACACTGTGGCAAGGAAGGGACCAAGATGTGCCAAATTTCACAAACATTTTTCATACTCTTCGCACACAGTTGGGTATCAAGGATTCTAAGCTGCATCTAGTACTCAAATACCATGGATGCTTACATAGATACATCCAGGAAGAGATGGAGTTCTTGAACATCTCCTCGCTTGGAACGTCGTACAGATATGCTGTCAAAATAGAGCAAAAGTTCAAATAGAAGAAGCGAGACTTTGGATCTTCAAATCCGAAGACCAAAGGACAAAGCCAAGGCGGGGTGACCCAAGACAACCCATCTGTTATAGACATATTTGAGCACTATAACCCCAATCACATATGTCCATAAACCAAGGGCTTCTGAGTCCCTAAAAGTGTTGTTCCATGCCCTAAAGGAACAAGGTTAGCTGATTACATCATCTCCCAGAAGTTCTCCACAGAAAACTGCTCAGAACTGGTCAAAACTGGACCATACAGACTACTCAGTGCAGAGGGTGCCATGCATCTCACCTACTCAGTGAAAAAAGTGTGATGCATATTGAAAATCCCTTCTGTAGGGTGCAATGGGCGAAAGTAAACAAATGGCAGAGACAGTTTGCAAGGTGGATGATCATGGAATCTTCTAGAAACTTCTCCTGTGACAATTTCTTCTCTAAATTCGCCCAGGGATGAGTAAGAGATCATCAATCTCCCAGTGGACTCAAGAACTATCAGAGAGAGGACACTAATCAAAATCCCAAAAGCTGACTCACCCCCCTACAATCATCTATATATGGATCCCTCATCCCACAGATCCAAGAGGATGGAATCTTGTATCTTGTAAGGAAGTGTTGTTGGTTTCCTGGTGGAATATCATAGTGTTGGGTGATCTAAGATTTTCATGAGACGAAGAAGGGCTTTCATGCTGGGAGGATGATGTTGGGTCAAATCAACGGGTTGTAATCCTCTCTTCTAATCTTTATATCAATAAAGTTATTCAAGTTTTCCTCCACATTCTTGTATGTTTGCTGATATATGCATGTGTGTGGTCAATATATATCTGGTCCTATATTGTTTATGATTGTAGATCTCTGCGCTTTGAAGGTATTATGCTGCTTTGACTTTACAGGTACTCTTTGAAGCGGAGTGGTCAGAGAAGCGGCAAAAACCCGTCAAAGGGGAGAAGGAACAAGCAAAGAACCAAGTGAAAGATTGAGGTTGGTATTCTTTTCTCCTCTCCTATCTACTTCTCATAAAGGAAAACGAAAGTAACTTTAATCTGTTTGTTTCTAAGATAGCTACCCATCTTATGGGACTAGCAAGCTCTACTAGCACACTAGAATTCCCGATAACAAAATGGCAACTCCACTGGGGAGTGAATAGCTTGTTTGCTTGTCTATATTTGTTTGCTTTATAAACTTACAGACGGAGCCTGAAGTCAAGCCAGCTAGCCTTCGAACTGCATTTGCTATGCAAGTGCAAAGTAGACCAATGCTACTTCAGTCTATCTCTGGGGTTTGTTTATAAACTGAACAATTGATTTGCAATCCTAATTGCATTGGTGGTGGCTCTAGTAGCCTCATTAGATCAGCCCCTGTAATTTGCATTTACTGACTATCATTTGCTCTGCTTAAATCCCTGAATTGAGCTACAAACTGTGACCAAAAACCCAGTTGAAGTCTCATCCCTGGACCATCGCACCTTCTCCTCTTGGGAATCTAGATGCATCGCACCTCCCATGTGCAGTAGGTGAGATGCATCGCTCTTTCCCTGTGTTACAGGTGCGATGATCAGATAAGACCTCTTCTGCTTCCAGATTTTGGTTTTTGTTCACTCTCTTTAGCTTTATTCAGGAGTTTCACTGTCTGTGATCAGTATACCACTATGGAAAATCCCTTCCTTTGCATGATTCAACCTCCATAGTACAAAGAACTGTAAATGCTTTTATGTATTGTTCACCATTTACGGTTCTCTTTTACAAAGAAGTAGCGTAATCAAGCTATCGTCTTTTGATTTGGAAGTGTCGCAAGTGTCGTTTTCAGTCAAAGAAAAGAATCCTAATGTTCTTGATAGTCGATTACACTGTTACTCTTGTATTTAATTTTAATTAATAGTCTTTCAAGTGTCGAAAGCAGTTTTCAATTCAAAATTGCAAAGTATCTTCATTATCTTCCTTTCGTCTTTTGAGAAGAAAATCGCCAGTTAGCTAGAAAAGAGTACTGGGTAATACCTAATAGTGAGAAAGAAAGGCTATTGGAATAGTACTATCGCTTGAAACGATTCATATTTGTACTTAGCATTATTTTTTTCATTCACACATTAAGAAAGCGAAAACAAATACATGCATGTGCATTTGCATTTAGACTGCCTGTTGATTTTGATTTAGGATAGTGCATCTAGTGTGTGCTCTCTGCTCTATGTTGAAAGAATCTCGTTTCTGTTTCCTTAGTAGCTAGGATTTTCATTGCAAAAAGAAGATTAAACGATTGTTTATCATCTTAGATTGCATTTTAGGAATTGTATATCTACATCCCACGGTGAACCTGAAAGAAAAACTTCTTAAGAAATATCAACTGTAAAATAAATTCAATGAACATAAAACCGCATTGGAACCTAACACACAACATTTAGAAGTCTAGGCTAGAGACGTATTCCGATGTCATAAAGCCTGGTAACTATCACTTTCATTGTAGGTTGGGTGATTCCTCCTCTTTGAGATGACAAGTGCCAGTACGGACTTGCGCTCCCACGTACCGTTGAGTATATATTGGGAGACCACAATAGGCTATATCCTTTATCCTTAGGAAGTCCTATCTCCCGTCCTATCGATCGAAATGCACTGAACACAGCATTCAGGAAGATTGATTGTCATACCGTAAAAAGTATTCTGAAATTTTGCGATTGGTTTGGTAATCCCTCTGTCTAGATTTCCAGAGTAGTCTCTTTCGTTCCTTTTCAGACTCCTTAAAGGAAAAGGTCCATTTGAGCACTTGTCACTTCAAGCTCATTAAAAATCGAAGGTGACTAGAGTCATCTTTAGCTTTTTCTTGACTCTTAAAAATTGAAAAAGAAAGTTGTGTCAAAGCATCTAAAATTTATTTTCATCGGAATAATGTCATTGTTCCCTCGTTGGTCTTAGGTTGAGAAAAATGGAGTCCACCAACCAAGGATTTCCCCTTGGGGGAAATCCTAGTCCTTTCTCCTCTTGGGGGTATGTTGGTGCACCTCATATGGCCACATTGTCCCTCCCAAGACTGACAATTGGCTTGCCAATATGGCTTTTCTCGACCTCTGTCGTTCAAACCGCCACAATTCCTGAGCAATCAAGTTAGCAACTAGATGATGCTAGAGTTACCCCCCAACCTTCTGCTTCGCTTGTTTCTCCCTCCCCTCCTTCCTCTTCGCTTGGTAAAGTTGGCAAAACTAAAGACCAAGTAACTGAGAAGAAGAAGAAAGGGAAGGAGAAAGAGAAGAAAAAGAAGGAGCCAAAGGCAAAAAGGGGCAACTGTACATCATCTAGTGAAAATCCACACACTGCACCATCCAAACCGAAATCTCCATGTGTCATTTGCAAAGGGGACCACTATCATCGAGATTGTCCTTGCATCCCTCAGATATTAAGGGATTGGTCTCCTCGTTTGCACAACCCAATGTCATCAACCTCTGACGATCATGTTGAGAGTACACCGTCAACTAGTGAAAACAAAGTCTCTAGACAGAAAGGAAAATGTAATTTTCCTTGCAAACTGTGTGAAGGCAATAATGTCGTCCACCATTGTCCCTTCCTAGACGAAGCTAAAAGAGTCTTGGATGACCATCCTGCTTCACCACTACGGCTTCCTCCTTGGTACAAGAAACTCTTGTCGAGTCCATCACTAGTTGAAAATCCAATTGACACGACTTTGTGGTCAGTCGAAGCATCTACCATTGAAGATAAACCCTCTGAATCCATACCAGATGGAAGTCAAAAGGTCGAGATGGAAGTCGACCCGGTCTTGTCTTTGGAAGGTCCATCTTCAGATGATACAGTCACCAAAGAGAATGAGAATGACACCGTTTGAATTATTTTCGTAAACACAGACTCCGATGAACATGGGGGAAATCTACCCGTTCCTTTACCGCAAGAAGGAAGTTCGTCAGGGTCATATCCGGCCATTTATTCGGTCCCTCCTCCAAGCAACCTAGTCGTTTCCTTCGATTGGAATCTACTAGGCAGACCCCATTTACCGTCTAATGTACCATTCCGAATCATTGTACAAGCTTACAAAATGGTCATGGTTGATACCATCATAGATGAAGGGGCTTCTGTGAGTATCCTTTCCTCAACTGCTTGGAAAGTTCTTCGTTCGCCATCACTTTTGCCTGAGATGCGAAATCTAACGGGCTTCGATAAAGGAACCAGTCGACCATTAGGGATCTTTGCCTATAACTTTGAGAGGGAGAACCATGTATCTGAACGTAATGGTAGTTCAAGGACCTTTATATTATAATCTACTCCTTGGGCGTGACTATATTTATAGCATGGGAGCCATTGTCTCCTCACTCTTTCGAGTGATTTGTTTTCCGCATGAAGGTCGAGTGGTCCATCTCGTAGACCAGCTTTCATTCCCTGACTCACACATAGCTAATAGTCAAGTACCATCCCTAACTATTCTTTTCATGCAAGTAATGTCTCATCAATCTCCAATCCGTCCGTCTGAAGAATGCGAGTAATTCAGTGGCCATGACCGAAACCTAGGGGGCATGCACCCTGTTCTGCTTCGGCAAGAAAACTTCAGGTATAGGGTAGGTTTCTGCGGAGGATATATGACTAGTCTGATACACCCATCCGTTTAGGAAAATGGGATTAGACTGGAATAATATGCCTCCATCAGAAGGTAGGAATTTCCCGACAGAGCAAATGTTTTGTCTACAAATTGAAGGGTAAATTGGAAACTCTACTTCGCTATACCTGGGGGCATGCAAACCTTTTTGCGTGCAAGTGAAAAGCGGCCAGCGTAACGCTAACCCCATAGTTTTGCTGACTTCCCTTACTTAAGTTAGGTGATTGGTCGGATCGACCATTCACTTTTGTAGGGGCCAAATGGCACTAGTGAAGTAAATGAAAAGTTTCCTACCTAACCTCAGTAGTTAATTAACCCCTAGGATAGTAGTTGGTTATTCCTAGCTTGCATGCGAACGGGAGTGGAGAAACGTTTTGAATGGTGCAAGCTCCTTAAAAATTGAACCTATCGGTGAGACATCCTTATTATATGACTGGAACGAGTAGTTTTTATGCGAAGTTCAAGCTCGTTAAAAATTAAACCTAAGCAATGAGCAAATGTTCCCCCAGAGTTTAAGATCATTAAAAAATGAACCAATCTCTGGTAAATAACCATTGTGAATGCATTATCATCAGCTTTTTGAGCCCTGGTTGTGTTCTTACCATCACCTCCACTCTGTTTTAGCCGATCATACGCCTCCATTTGATTGTTTACCCTTTTTAGGAACAACTGCGACGAGTGATTTTGTTAGCCATCCTTGTGACACTGTTGTGATTGGAAAATTCCAAACCTTACCTGGAATTAGAAACTACCCGAAAATATCAGTCGTTCCTCAAAAACGAGTCTCCTTTAAGCTATTTTCATCTGACTCATAAAATATGAAAATATTTCCAAGCAGTTGGCCTCTCTAGCTCGTTAAAGCTACCAAGAGTGCTATCCCTCCTCTAGATTTTAATCTTTTTTGGACCTGAGGGATTATTACACAAAAAGATCAAGCGCTTGTCTTGTTTGGCTCGTTAAAACTATCAAAAATTCATCCCTTTCATATTATTTTATACTTTTTCAGACTTAAGGGATTATATGACAAAAAACGATTACTGGAGTTTCCTTTCCATCCCTTTTCAGACTCTCTAAAATTGAAAAAGGACCGAGTTATCTTTGTCGTTAAACTCGTTAAAACCAATAGCGACAAACTTTTCCATAGAGATGAGAACGAGTTTCACTGTCGCTAGGCTCGTTAAACTTAGCGATGGGTTTGCACGAAGGGAAAATTATAGAACAAGCATATGTTATCCTCCTCAAGCTTGACAAAAATAAAGAGGTACTTGTCAGCAATGGCTGGGGAAAAATTGGGAAGAAAACTTGAAGAAACTTTATTGGTAGCAAAGTCACTCTTGAACATGACACTTTCACTCCATCACCATGATTGAGTCGGGTTGGGTTATTCCGTTCACCGGTCATATTACCATTGGTCCATCGTACCATCCATCTTTTGGGTTAACTCTACTAATCCATTTCAGTGTCGTCGATATGTTCAAGAGAAGTCGCTAAGAGAATTCACCAACCCATCTTGTGTCTCATCCACTGCAATACATTCACGCTCTATTCTTTCATGACCACCACCCTGAACCTTGTATCATTAGATCATTTTCACCTCCACAAAGTCATTTGCCCTGTTCCGTGTCGTAGATGTGGGATTCATTAAGGCCCTCCTATGATGGGTCACTTCTTGTTGACATCACCTCATTATCCAAGAAGTTGACCTAGGAACAACCTTTTCAGTACTTTGAAGCTTGCATGCCTCAATGGCATGTTTCTCACTTCTGGTGAAAGGTTTACATCAATGGCCTTTGACCGAAAGATTTTGCGTGGTGTTCGACGGCAAGTCCCTTTTTCATACCATGTGAATTGTACTGCCATACCTTGAGGGTCATCATCATTATCGGTGATTCCTCTCGCACCTGTTAACAACTTACTTCATTGGCTGGTAATCAGGCAATGTCTTTCCATGTTCGACTCTAGAACATCTTTTCACATGGATCGACTTGTACTTCAGACAAATATTGAACGAGTTTGAAGACCCTAGATCTAGTTTCATCCATCCGAGCTGCGATATATTCAGGAAAATAAAGACATCAAATGTACATCATTGCTACACAGATGATCATCTGAATCAAAGGATGATGGCTCTATTAGAATCATCAGTCTACCACACAGACGGTTGTTTGTCCTATGTACATGAAAATGAATTTATAAAGCTGAGCATGGGAATGCCTGCCTCAGCTAGGTCATGAAAATATTATGAAGATAATGTATTGTATTGTGCCTTATTACAAGTCACCTTCCAGTTGGAAAAACCTCAGATCCTCATGATAAAGCATTTCACCTGACATCAAAAGATTTTCGACCTCATGCTTTAGGGGGCAACTATTATAGACATATTTGGGCACTGCAACCCCAATCATATATTTCCATAAATCGAGGGCTTCTAAGTCCCTAAAAGTGTTGTCTCATACCCTAAAGGAACAAGGTTAGCTGATTACATCATCTCCCAGAAGTTCTCCATGAAAACTTCTCAGAACTAGTCAAAACTGGACCATACGGATTGCTTAGTGCTAAGGGTGCGATGCATCTCACCTGCTCAGTGCAAAAACTGCGATGCATACTGGAAAGCCCTTCTGTAGGGTGCTATGGGCAAGAGTAGACAAATGGCAGAGACAGTCTGCAAGGTGGATGATCATGGAATCTTCCAGAAACTTCTCCTATGACACTTGCCTCTCTGAATTCGCCCAGGGATGATTAAGGGATGATGAATCTCCAAGTGGAACAAAGAACTATCAGAGAGAGGACACTAATCAAAATCCCAGGAGCTGACTCACCCCCCTGTAAACATCTATATATGGATCCCTCATCCCAGAGATCTAGAGGTTGGAATTTTGCATCTTGTAAGGAAGTGTTGTTGGTTTCCTAGTGGAACATCATAGTGTTGGGTGATCTAAGCTTTTCATGAGGTGAAGAAGGGCTTTCATGCTAGGAGGATGACTCTGGGTCAGATCAATGGGTTGTAATCCTCTCTTCTAATCTTTATATCAATAAAGATATTCAAGTTTTCCTCCACAATCTTGTATGTTTGATGATATATGCATTTGTTTGGTAAATATATATCTGGTCCTATATTGTTTATGACTGTAGATCTTTGTACTTTGAAGGTATTATGTTGCTTTGACTTTACAGGTACTCTTTGAAGCGAGGTAATCAAGGAAGTAGTGGCAAAGATCTGTCAGAGGGGAGAAGGAACAAACGAGGAACTAAGCGAAAGATTGAGGTCGGTATTCTTCACTCTTCTCCTATCGACTTCTCATAAAGGAAAACGAAAGTGGCTTTAGTTTGTTTTTTTCTAAGATAGCTACCCATCTTAGTGGGACTAGTAGCTCTGCATGGACACTAGATTTCCCGATAACAAAATGGCGACTCAACTAGGGATCGAATAGCTTGTTTGCTTGTCTATATTTTTTTGCTTTATAAACTACAGATGGAGCCTGAAGTCAAGCCAGCTAGCCTTCGAACTACATTTTCTACGCAAGTGCAAAGTACATCAATTCTGCTTTAGTCTATCTCCAAGTTTTGTTTATAAACTGAACAATTGATTTGCAATCCTAATTTCCCTGGTGGTGGCTCAAGTAACCTCATTAGATCAGCCCCTGTAATTAGTATTTACTGAATATCATTAGCTTGGCCTAAATCCTTGAACTAAGCTGCAAACTATGACCAAGAACCAAGTTGAAGTCTCATCCTTGGACCATCGCACCTTCTCTTCTTGGGAATCTAGATGCATCGCACCTCCCGTGTGTAGTAGGTGAGATGCATCGCTCTTTCCCTGTGTTACAGGTGCAATGATTAGATAAGGTTGTTTCTGCCTCCAGATTATGGTTTTTTGTTCACTCTCTTCAGCTTTATTCAGGATTTTTGCTGTTTGTGATCAATATACCATTGTGGAAACTCTCTTCCTTTCCATGATTCAACCTCCATTGTACAAAGAACTGTAAATGTTTTTATGTATTGTTCACCATTTATAGTTTTCCTTTACAAAGAAGTAGCTTAGTCAAACTATCGTCTTTTGATTTGGAAGTGTCACAAGTGTCATTTTCAGTCAAAGAAAAGAATCTTACTATTCTTGATGGTCGATTGCACTGTTACTCTTGTATTTTATTTGAATTAATAGTTTTTCAAGTGTTGAAAATAGTTTTCAATTCAAAATCACAAAGTGTCATCATTCTCTCCTTTTTGTTTTTTGAAGAGAAAATTGTTAGTATTGTCACTTTGAAAAGATAACTCAAATTTTTACTTAGCATTCTTTTTGTCATTCGCATATTAAGAAAGCGGAAAACAAATACATGCATGTGCATTTACATTTAGACTGCTTATTGATTTTGATTTAGGAGAATGCATCTAGTGTGTGCTCTCTACTCTATGTTGAAAGAATATTGCTTCTCTTTCCTTAGTAGCTAGGATTTTCATTGCAAAAAGAAGATTAAACGACTATTTATCATCTTATATTGCATTTTAGGAATTGTATATCTACATCATGCAGCGAACCTGAAAGGAAAACTTCTTAAGAAAGATCAATTGTAAAAT
>APFE030268703.1:92024-104247 GCA_000404065.3 Pinus taeda | reverse complement strand
TGTAGACTTCAGTTTATTTTGAATCTTGATATATCAATCATGATATATTAGACTTGAGTCTTGACTCTATAAAATTGACTCTTGATGTATTAGACTTGACTTTTATAATTTTATTTCAATATTCAGTATTCAATGTTCATAGTTGGAACATCGATATGGTTTGAACTTTAAAACTTTAAACATTTATAATTTTATTTTCATTGTACATTGTTAGTAACTTAGTAGTTACATTGTACAATTACAAACTTACATGTATGATGTATGATTATATGATATCATGCTTTTCGTTTTAAATTTGTTTCAGTTATATGATTATCGATTTATCATTTATCCTTCATGATGTAAGTGTTATATTATATAATGATGAAGACAATCACATTATAAATATTAAAATTTCAATGATATATATTTTATATTTAGAAGTTTTTAAGACCGCAACGTCCCCCCACGTTTCCTAAAAATTGGTGGGGAGCTTTTGCATAGGCTGCTCTTGCGTATCCTTGCTCCCTCGCCTCGTTGTCCTGGAAACTTGGTGGAACATTGAGAAGATCTCAGAAGACAAAGCATTGGAATTGATGTCCTATAAGGTTTGTCTAGAGAAACAACTCAAAAGGTATGTTTTAGATCATAAGTTTTGTTCTTTTCATGATAAAGGCATATTCATTTAAATTTGCTTGACATTACTAACAAGTATTATGTCTAGGACCTTTGAATCATAGAGATTCTTGTTTGGGTGATTAATCATTAGATTGAATCTACCTTCATTAAAATCATTATGTTTGTGGAACCCTAATAGGTTCCCTATAAAACCCTAACCTAAGGGTATGTCAATGCTAATGTGAAAAACCCTAGTCTACTTAGGGTTACTAATCAAATCTAGAAAATACCATTCCTTTGATATTTGGGGTTTTGATAGTAATGTCATATTTGGAGTCTTAGTATTGTTATGGAAACCCTAGTCCTTTAGAGTTGGATGGTAATGTGCTCCTAGACCTTAAGGTTTTGGTAAATTAGGGTTATGAGAAAAACCCTTATGTAACAAGAGTAAGCTCCTAAGAATGAAACCTTAAATGTATGTTTGTCTATTTGATGAAAACCCTAGTCCAATCAAGATCATTATATGTTTTCCTTTAAATGTATTAATATTTGTGTCTTGGGTTTACCTAATGGATATTATTGTGATATGCTTGTGCATGATTATGAAATCCTAGATATATGTGCTAACCTGTTTGTTGATAAGTTCTAGGGTTTGTAACTTAGCCCTAGTAGAAGTTCGATATCCTAGGATATAGTGTGATGATATTGTTTCAAATATAATGATAAAATCTAGGGTTCAATACAAACCCTAGTAGTTGGTCATTTAGTTGAAACCTTAGATTGTGTTGTGATTGATTTTGATTGTTGACATGTAAGGCTTAGTATCTCAAAAGTGGAATCTAGGGTTTGCATTAAATCTTAGTAGAAGTCTAACATATGAATTCTAAAGTTGTTAGATGCATTATAAGTGTACTTGTTTGAATTGCTTCTAGGGTTTGCAGTATATCATATCTCTAGAAGAAATATTGAGACCCTAGATATAATGAAGATTGTTATCTTGATTATCTTGATTGAGTTGCTCAAAGTCTTGATGATGAAGTCTAGGTTTATGACAAAACCCTAGCAAGAAATTGAAGTATAAAAGTATGTGTCTCTTATTGATTATGAACCTAACTACGTTTAGGTATTTAATGTCTGAAGTCTAGTGCTTCCATTATTATATGATTATGATATAGTTAACATCATGCTTCTATATATGTATTTGGTTGTATTTTCCAGTGATGATAATATCGGTGATATATTGCCAAATATCGAAAATATTGCTATATTTTCAGCGAGATGAAATATCATCGAGAAAATATCGCGATATTTTGGCTCCCCGAAATATCCCGATATTTCTGAGATATTGCAGATATCTCAGCAAAATATCACGTGAGGATATAAAATATCATTGGGCCGACTGGGCCGCGGCTAGAAGAGGGAAATTGGCCTTTTTTTTCCTCATTTCGGTTTCTAAGTGTTGGAGAAGGAAGGGGAAGAGCTTTGTGGTGGTTGTCAAGGAGGGATTGAGGATCAAACAACGATTATCACCACCAACTAAGAATTTATTGTGGATCGAAGATTGAAGAACATTGAGACAAACTTCATTTCTTCCATTAATAGGTATGTTCTTAAAAACCGCTATGTTAATGATTTTTTCATAGATTTAGGGTTATGCTTGCTTGCCTCTTTGCCTACCAACATTTTGTTTCTTTGTTTTTTTTTCCATTTTGTATGATTTTCATGCCCATCAGTGAATGCAAGGGTTTTCTCCATATTTGGACAACGAGCTTCATTTTTTTTTTCAACTTTCTTATGCACCCTCTTATTGTCATTTTTCATTCACAATGCAAATAATGTAATAATTTTTTTAAAATGAGGCGGTTATTACTTATTATTTTTTGTGTTGGGGGGTTTAATGCCAATTTTTGTTTTTTTTGTTTTTTGTTTTTTGTGCCCTAGGTTTGAATTAGTTCACTACAAATATGCCAAAAGCCTTGGACCCATTTTGGGAGTATGGGGGGCCTATTGGTGGGGAAAATTAGGCATATCTATCATGCAAACTGTGTGGGACCAAGATTTTAGGAGGGGTTATGTGATTTAAATACCATCTGGCTAGACTCCCTGCACATGATGTAATGCCTTGTATGGTTTTAGTGCGGAGGTTATACAAAAAGCTCCTAAACAATTGTTGAAAAAGACAGAAAGATAGCTGCTAGGGAGATGACACTGGTCTCAGATAGATAGTTGCTAGTTTTATTTGTTTTGCTACACATAAGTTTATAACTCATGATGATGAGATACTTTTATATATGTGATGTCATTTTGTATTGGTTCTCCACATTTGAGTCCTTGATTGGACAATTATCAGGGATTCACAGGATTTGGTATCACCTTCGATGTATCATTTTTATTTTACATCCACCATGTCATATATATCAATGCTTTCTTCATATTTATGTGCCAATGTGTTTATTTCATGTTGTTATTGCTTTATATGTTTAAAAATCTGAAAAAAATGAATATATTATGCATTTTTTATGTTTGCCGATATTGCCGATAAGATGTTTTATGGACCCTCGTCGATTTTTTGTTGATACCAATATTATCAACACTGGTATTTGCTGTCTAAGTTGTGCAAGTACATAATATTCAAAACGCTGAAGATGTTCGTAAGTAAAGTTGATTTGATTGATAAGCATGGTGAAGGAAGTTATATGAATGATGATGATTCTTCGATGTCATAGAAAGATGCTGATCTCCCTGAGTTAAGAGGGAGTCTGGATAAAGGAAAGAGTATAACTCCCAAAATTGAGAGGGAGGGTATATTATAGTCATGATGGATACCTTGAAGAAATTGGAGAATGTATATTGAGGTGCTTCTAAAATGGTTGTTGCATGTGAAGTAGGAAAGGAGGTTGAATGATTGAAGAAACTATTGTCAAGATGTTTTTGAGAAGCCTTTAAGTCCTATTATGATAAATTATGAAGTAACATCAAGATGTTTGAAGACCCAGAAGGTTTGTGTTTACTCATGAGTATTTGAAAATTTGTTACTGATTTGGGTTGTGACTGCTAAGGTAAATCTCGTGAAGTTTATGAAAACCATGCTTAAGGTTAGAGAGATTTGATGTTTTGAGGCATTGTGTGTGTAAACTGCCTGGGAGGACATCTGGTCGGCATATGTGTTGATGTCTAGTTCCTGAAATAGTAGGGAGGGTGGCATTGGTCATAGAGCTTTGACCTTGCATTACTCACCTAGTTCCCTGGGTTGATGGTTAGCAAGTAAGCCTAATGGTACTTAGAGAGGCTAAAAGCTTTAGTCCATCTTAGTCCCATTCAGATAGATTTCCCTGATCAGGAATCTAGTATGTGGCACCGTAAGTGTCTAAACTTTTCATGGTTCATGTGTTTTGAGATCTTTCATGTACTTGTATATGTATGTATGAATACCTCCCTAGTTAAGAGGAAGTATTGAAGAATGTAATCAGGTCCGGTCTTCATAATTGTATTTGAGTCATAATGAATTGTATTTATCAAAGAAAGAAAAAGAAATTTTGTTATTATTAATGACTTACTAAAGCATGGTTTCATGCTTGGGTCATCATGTTTTAGGTCAAAGTTCCCATTGAGGACTTCTAGGTTTTGTCTTGAGTCATTAGAGTCATTGTCCATTTAAAGAGACCCTTCTTGGGCTTTTGAATCATATAAAAAGATTTATTATTGAGTCAAATAAGTTATTTGTCACCTCCACACCAAGTTGGCCTCAAATAGGGTAATTCGACCTCACCAAAAGGGTATATATACAAGTAGTTCGAATTAATTTGGAGACAATTACTCACAAGTTCAATATCCAAGAGAAAGAGCAAAACAAAAAAGTGAGAAGTTGCAGAAGAAGGAGAAGAATTGTTGGAAGGTCGAAACTCTGAAACATCTCTCTCACACATGTGAAATTGCTGGGTTACTTTTAGAAGATCAAAGTTTTTACTAGGTCAAAGATTCTGCTAGATCGAAGTTTTTGCTGGGGTAACTACTGGGTCGAAGATTTTGCTAGGCTGCTACTGGGTCAAAGATTTTGCTGGGTGACTACTGCTGTGTCGAAATTCTGTTGGATTGAAGTTCTGTTGCTACATCTAGGTTGAAGTTGTTATCATCTATAGAAGAAAGAAAGGGTTGACTTGGTGTGGAGGAAGTTTATGTCTAGGTCAAGAAGTCTTGGATTATCTCATGAAATTATTAAGGAAGAGTTGTTGACTAGGTATTCCCCTATATAGGGGTTTTTCCCTGGTTATCTGCCTACATCTGGTGTCTGTGATCTTTGTGCTATTGTTTTGGTAATTGCTCAATGAACTAAAAATAAAAAAGGAACATAAGAAAACATAAGAATATCACAAGTAATTATCAATATAAAGAAAATCTTTCTGCCTTTCTGATTTTCTAACAAAGACTAGCGACATCCTTCTGAGATTGGCACTCACTAGCGCAAATGAGGGAAGATTTGCTAGTGACACAAAGGGAAAATATTAATATATGTTTTACGAAAGTTTTTTATTCCATATTCATCTGATAATTTAATTTTTGAAGGGGTAACAATTTGTGCTAAAAAGTTCAAATCTTATTAGTCACCTTATGCTAAAATTTAAATGATTTAGTAAAGCGTCATTAATTATTATAGTTAGATGACATATGTATTTTTTTTTCCTAAATTAGACTAATTCTATTAATTTAATAGATGACATATGTATTATAAACCACCTCATGAATGAAATATAACTTATAATGCGTTCTGCAATATTATATGAAATGATTCCATTTTGAGTAGAGTATTATTATCCACATCTCTCATTTATGTGTGTACTCATTTTTAACAGATTTGATTTTCAAATTGGTGCTAATATGAACATATGGCATACAATTGCACAATCCTCTTGACACAGTTAATCACATTGCAATTAGTTTGGTAACCTTTATGTGGCTTGATATAAGACTTGTACATACACAATATATTATATTACACGTCCCCTTTAAATTTGTATTATACCCTAGAAATTGTGAGTGTCTTAGTATAATACTAGAAGACCATTGCAGAGATAGCATATTATATTCTATGTCCTCTTTGAAATTTGAATTTAGTGTAAAAATTTATCAAATTGTTGATTGTCGTATGATGATATTGATGCTTACCCTGGGCAATCTTGTTTTGGTATGTATTTCCATTTCTCACTCCACCTTGTAAAACATAATGTGTTTTTTCAAGGAAAAATCGTAATTTTATTAATGAATACAAAATTACATGTTGCAGATGCTTGTAAGCATTCCATCATCTAGTCAAACACTGATGATCGTAAGTTCAAACAAAATAATCAACTGATAGATGAGGAAAAAGGTTAACCTTTTCTCCATTTCTTCTTTTTGACCTTCCGCCATTCACCTTGAGATGGTGTGGATGAGATAATAGCCAGCTGATTTCCTTCTTCAATTCTTGTAATTTCCTTTTCTGAATTAGAATTATCAGATGCATGGTCCCATTTGTAGCCGCTAATGTCCTTTGCTTCAGGTATCCTTACTAGTTGTGTTGCAATGAACTGCAAATCTGTTGGTTCTTGAGATGCTTCCACCTTTTCTTCTTTCTCTTGTGTATTCTGATTTTCGAAATTGAAATTGGGATCCTTTTTAGCTTCATCCTCTTCCTCATCTGGCTCATAAGATGGAAATTGCCATCCTTTGGGTTTCTTTCTTCTTCCTTCACAACTCTTTCTTGGCATCAGGGCATGTGTTTTATAGATGTTCTGTTTGTCGACATATTCTGCATCTGAAGGCTTTATTCTCGAAATCTAGGAGTTGTGTCTAGCTCTGCTTGTTGTCGGACAAGCGAATGTGATCCAGCAGGCCTTTACTGAGGTCCACCTCCACACATATTCTTGCGAATGTATAAATTCGTTCTTCCATTCTTTGAGTGTATGTCTTAATGAATCGTCCTAAGAAATTCCCAATGCCTTCTAGTACTTGGGGATGCCAAAAGTGAAGTGGAGGATTATGAAGGCTAACCCAAACCGACATTCTTGATACAATCATGGTGTTTGTGTCAAAATCTGGGAACCATGGGGTAATAAATAGTCCCGTCGAACCCTAAAACCATGGGCCTTCCTAAAGGATAATTTCATGATCCTCAAATGATGCAAACTTTACGATGAAGAATCCTTTGAAGCAAAGGTGTATTTCACAGTTAGTTGTCCAATTTGTGAAGATCCAATGGAAAAATCCATTGGTTTTGGCCAGAAGCTGTTAAATCTACAGATGATGGCTTGAGCTTCATAAGTTGTTCACAGATCATTTGTTTCAGGAAGATCTATGTTCAGTTCTTGGACATGATTCAATTGCTCCATTATGTAGGGACTGGGAGTATTTTGTGTATGTTCTGGTTTTTCTATACCTGCTTGATCCGAGATCTTTTACTTATAGATGCATCAGAATTACATGAGAGAAAGCTCATTAACCATGGAACTTAAAAGCGCATAAAACAATGTGGAAATAACAAAATAAGCATGAAACCATGACACAAAGATTTGATTACGGAGTTCGTCCAATTTGGACTACGTCTCTGGGCCCTTCTCAGTGGTGGGGAGGCCTTCTTTCATTAAGTGGTATAAAAGGAGATAAAGTACAAGCACCATTCATTTACAATCCTTATACCTCCAAGCTGGAATATGGATGAAGAATGGAGAGCCCAGCTTCAAAAATAGATAGTACCATTGAAATCCTTGCAAAGAATCGTGCAGAATCGTCTATCCGAACACCCAATTCGGAGAAATGAAGCTTCTGCACTCTCTCGGAACCTCCTTGCTGCTCAAGGCGAGGTTCCGGCCTGCTTCTAGGTCGTTACTGCTGCACGCAATGTGTTCTATACAATTGTGCCAGTCTCCTTTTCCTATGCTAATAGTCCAATATATATACTTGGTGGCTAACTCCTCAATTCTCGGGTAGTTCCAAATAGATGACAAGTATTAGCAAGTGGGTTTGTTTCGAGCAGATAATCTTGGGTCTTACATAGTACGTGGCAAAAAACCTTTCAAACATGGCAAAAACTTCTTTAGCCGCACATTTAACCTGACGGCTTTTAATATCGGCATACAGACCCAAGCCTTTACAACCAATGCCTTGTGATAACAGCAAACTTGACGGGCTATTAACACAGTACATAATATATCGGGTCTCGAAGCCTCATCGCAAGTCGAATCGGTAGGAACCGAGGTTGGTACTCCATGTGACTGCTCCCCTTTGTGAACTGCGATTGCGATATATCGCATCGCAACCTGACTCTGTCGGGGCCGATTCGTCAACTCTTCCCTTCCTTGTGATCTGTGATTGCGACGTATCACATCGTTACTTGGCTTGCTCTAGGGCCGATTCTTTAACTCCCATCGCCTCTAATCTGCGATTGTGATATTGTAAATTGAAACTCGATAGTGCTGGGGCCGATTTTCTTAAGCCGCGACCTCTTCCTTCTATGATTTGCGATATGCGGGACCAATGGCGGTCTGCCACCTGGCACCAATGTTCCACAATGGTTCCAGGATGAGGGGGTGAGGGAGCGAAGATATGCAGGAGCGGCCTATCCAAAAGCTCCCCACTAATTCTTAGGAAACGTGGGGGGACGTCAGGGTCTTAAAAACTTGTAAATATAAAATATAATTTATAAATTGAGTCCACTATCACAATTGGGTTTGAATTGAAAAGCTGCAAAGCATGATCATTGATATGAATATCATTATCTAATATCATATAAATTTAAAATTCTAATTTATAATCATACATCATACATTATGATTAGAGTTTAAATCATATTGATGTTCCACTTCCTACTATGAACATTGAATACTGAACAGTGAATATTGACATAAAATTATAAAAATCAAGTCTGATTCATCATATATCAAGAGTCAAAATTTTATAGAATTATAAAAGACTAAAGTCAAGTCTGATACATCAAGAGTCAAAATTTTATAAAGTCAGAATAACATAAGAACATCAACATATCAAAAGATAAACAAGCATAATTTTGCTCAAGCCTCATGGTAATGCCCCGCTAGTCTCTTCATCTAGCTGCTGCATGAATAAATCAGGATCAACCATATCACCATCTGAATCTAAATCACTAGCATTCTCAAACATGCTAAGTGGCACACCAACCAACCCCATTTGTCTCTCATCAAGTCTCTCCTCCATATCTACCTGTGCATCATCCTCTGGATCAACATCCCATTGTGTTGCTAGTCCCTTCAAATTTTCAGTTGTCTTCCTATGCTAAAGACGTAGGGCAGTGTGCATAGCAACTAAATTCTCTTCTCTTTTAGAGGTAAGCTTGTTCCTCTTGATAGAGTGGATGAATCTATATGTCGACCAATTCCTCTCTACTTCAGAGGAACTAGGAACGTCTTGCGAATGGAGTGAGGGGCCAGGGCGAATAATGAATTAAATTTATAAAAAAACAAATTGAAACCCTAAAGTATTAAAACTAATGTTAAATTTTAATTATAAGCAAAAGTTTATTTAAAAAAATCGGGCCCCTCGACCCCCCACGTCCCCCTTCTCGGAAATGACCCCTCAGCACAAGGAAACGACCCCCTGGCATGTCCCCCTGTGTACCCTGGTTTTTTGGGAGTGTGGGAAATGACCCCTTCTGTCCCCAGTCCCTGAGTGAGGGGAGCTAGGAAATAGAACCTTCGGGGGGGGGGGGGGGTTGCCGGCGAGTCCCCGTGGAACTCTGCCTGGCACTTCCCCATTCACTGAGAGTTTTTCCACGTCATTTCCTCCTGCCACCTGTCCAAGTCAAAGTTGATCTTTGATTTGCTCTAACTTCTTCATATGAACTCGGATTTGAGTGTCGTTCGCACCCTTGGAATGTGGATGACGAGCACTTCGATCCGATGCTAATTTTACCCAGATTCTGCCACTTTGAGTTTTGAGCTTTCTTACCATGCCACTGATAGTTTTTTAGAGATCCACCTGGATCAATCCTCCCCATTAAGATCTTTTGGACCGCCAAAAGCCCTTTCAGTCAATTGGCAAGTGAGGAAATTGGTCCCTCACTTTTTCTTTCTCCATCCATCGAGCTTTACTCGGATGCATTCCTTTGAAGCCCACACGAATGTATTCCACATCTCCCTGTCATGAAGTTCTGGTTTTCTTATCGAGTATGATATCTTCGGGCAACTTGTCTAATACTCTGGTGCAAAATCGTCCATTGTAGGAATTTGTGCAACCTCTTTGGTATCCATAATCAATGGAGGTTCATAAAGCTTCAGGTGTTCAACATTCACTACTAAGTACATTTGCAATCATATACAAACCATACATGACTCAAACAACCCCACACTTGCCAAGAGTTTATAACACACACTCTTTGGTCAAGTTTTACATGATAGAAAACAATACCCAAACTACTCACAGAAGGTCCAAAAACATCATCATTGCGTTTTTAAGCGATGGTAAACACATCATCACTTTTACATTTATTCGCAATGTATGACTTACAAACAGTGGCCATAACAAGGTACTACATCTAAAAAAAGCATATTTGACTTAATAAAGAAGACCACCATGAATGGGGTGGATTCGTCTAATGAACATTTTCACCCATTGACTTCTTTATCGATGCTTTCTCGGCATGGAGCATATGACACGTGGCTCTCTGGTGTCCCACCTTGTTGCAGTGACTACAACGATTCTTTCTCGTCCAAATTTTCTGGGTTGTCTTGGAATGCTTTCCCTTGTGTTCCTCTGATAAGTGTTCATGGATCCCTCCCTATCGTTGGAATGTGAGGAAGTGATCTCATCATTCGTCGTTGGTTGGTCACTAGCTGTTTTGGAGCATTCCCCAAATTCCTACCTAACGTACCCAAGTGCTGCATGACGAGGTAATTCCTCTACTTTGATGGGGTTTATGATGCCTTGGCCATTAATGCCGAGGCCCTTCCCCTCATACCCCATTCTCCTTAACAGTTTGGAGCCGATACCTGTAGTATGTTTTTCAAAAGCAGTGAAATCATCATCGGGAAAGGTACTTGAAATCAAAGAATCACTTTTTACCTCAAGGTGGTTATGTTGTAGCTTTTCCAAGGCTTCGTTCTTCGTTTGTGACTGGCGTAACAACCTTTATTTCTCCTTTTCTGCTTCTTGTAGGAGTCTCTTTAGCTCTGTATTCTCTACTTTAATGCTTTGGCTGATCTCCTCAAGTTCCTGGAGCCATGCCGCATTGGGTGTCCCTTTCATCTTTGGTACAATATCTATTGAAACTTTTGTTTCATGGCATGAATTAGAACCCAAATCTATGGGTCCATTTGTTGTGATCCCAAGAGCTGCGATCTTCCTTTCGTCACCGGAATCTGACCCGAGGTCAATTGGTGTACCTTGTGTAAATCCCGCAGCTATGACCTTCTCATCTTCCTCTGATTCAAACTCGTGATCTTGTTGCATGGTGGCAGTTGTCTTCTGCTTCTCCTTTCTGTCATTCCTCGTATGTCTCATCTCAAGGTGCAGTTTTCAACAATTCTCTTGATCATGTCCTTCATTCTCACAATGTGTACAAGAGGGCTTTGCCCCTCTTCTCTTGGTTGTTGTGGCTCTTTTTGGGTGGTCATTTTGTTCATGCACCCCACTGCTTTTAGGATGCATGGCCTTCACACTGGCCTCATCGATAGTAGCAGGCTCAAACAATAATAATGAATGCCTTATGTAACTATTTAAAGACCTGATATACTTAGTTACAATCTCTGGTGAATCTAATGGAATGCTCAAATTCAATGCTTGTTTTCTAAATTCTTCAGTGAAGTTTTGCACATTTTGACCCTTGCCTTGCCTTAAGTGTTGCCATTCCATTAATTCTTTTTGTTTATGTTAAGTTATGGTATGTTCTATGCTTATAACAATTTACTTCTTTTTCTTATTATATTCCACAGATTAGCAATCACATGTACATAAAGTAAAGTGCAGTTAGAACATTAAACGATTGACAAAAAACAAGCCAAGACAAGAGACACAAGATGTGGCGGCTAGCCAGGGACAAAACCCACAATGTGTGGGGAAACCCTTTGATCAAATCTTCTTTTATCTTCAATAATTCAGTAGAGAGAAATAGTACAATAAATCTGATTTATATCAGCAGTAGCAAACCCTAGATCAGCAACATCAGCATGAGCGGCTTCATCATCAAACTAGGGCAGACGATATCTCACAAACCGACCATCGGATCGGCATGATTCCACCACCAGAAGTTGTGGCTTCCAGAGGAGGTTCAGATGAACCTACAACACAATTCAGATGAAGAGATTTTCTAGTCCACGCAGGTCAATCTTTACTTCTGCAGTTGCAGCTTCAGTTTCGGCAACTTCCAGCTTCAAACTAGGGCAGTCGATATCTTGCAAACCGTCCGTTGGATTGATTTCATTCCACCACCAAAAGTTGTGGCTTTCAGGGGAGGTTCAAATGAATGCACAACACAATTCAGATGAGGAGATCTTCTAGTCCACGCAAGTCAATCTTTACTTTTGCAGTTGCAGCTTCAGTTTCGGCAGCTTCCGGCTTCACATGTGTGAGAGAGAGACCCTTTTCTGCGCAGTAGAGAAGAGACTCTTTTCTGCACAGTAGA
>APFE030268703.1:48770-71266 GCA_000404065.3 Pinus taeda | reverse complement strand
CTTGGAAACACACTTTGGTCCACTGCTTGATACAAAAATACAAGGGCTTTTGAGTCCTTCTTCCTATTGGTCTTTAACAGATCTTTCTCTCCCTGAGTTAATCTATTAAACTCATTTTCATCTGCTGGTTCTTCATAACTATCTTGAACTAATTCCCATAAATATTGACAGGCAAACAGGGCTTTCATGGTTATTGCCCAATAGTCATAGTTTTTCCCATTAAACTGTGGGAGCTGGGTGTTGAACATACCCATACCAGTGCTTGTGTTGGCCATTCCTTGCTTCCTTAGTTATGCTTCAATTTCTTGACTGTATATTTTAAAACAACTGACTGCTGCAACCAAAAGACTCCTCCCTTCATCTTCTTTGTCACCTTCAAAGAGCCTAAACTTGCTCTGGGGATTTTTCTGGTAAAATCCCAAAAACACATTAAAATAAAACACACAGAGGCAATGCTCTGTTTTCTTTACTCCAGGATCTTTTGTGCACAGGGAAGCTTTAATTTTTTTTTTACTGAAGAACAGAGTATTGCACCACCATAAAAGATTTCTATTCATTAAAATAAATTCACTAATACATATTCATCCTCTTTCACTCAGAGGGATTCACCAAAAACTTTTCACCCAAAAAAAACAAAATTACTTTGCCTCTGTTACAATTGATTTTTACACTGCTGTGTAAAATCTACATTCACATTTACTGCTGTAAAAATGGTTTTTACATTTACAAAACTTACTGTTCCCTTTTCACTGCTATGTGAAACAATTCATGGTTTTTCTGATACAAGCTTCCCCCTGGTTTTCTTCTTCACTTCTTCGCCTTCGCTCCTGCACTGCTGTGTGTTCTTTTTTTTTTACAAAAATGGTCAACTACAAAATATGTTTTTACTTGTTCCGTAAAAACGAAACTTACGCCAGTGAAAAAATTAAAAACAATAAACTTAAAAGCTATATGACATTGCCCATGCCATAATTTAACTCACGCCCATACTTGCCGTAAGAAAAAACTTAAATGTTTACCAACACCTATGACAAATTATTAAATAAAGGTATGGTCAAAATAAAACTTAATTTTACTCCACGCAATATTTATTTGATGCAGGTTTGGATGCCCGTCAACCGTTGATTTACTCTCCTGGAATCGAACGGCTGAGGTGAATATCGGAAGCCCTTTTTGATCGAACTTTACTCCACTATGCAGCTTTGAACAATCAACGGTGGATAATGCAGGGGCAGATCGGACGAAGGAGATGAATATCGGAAGGCCTTTTTAGTCAACATTTACCTTCCGATAAATGTCAGAGGGTGATGTCACGCCTCATCCACGCGTCAACCCTAAATTGTATCGGAGCTCTTGTGTACGGAAACTGCCTTCAACCAAAAGCGGTGCGATATTCCTCAAGAGGGTTTGTGGTTTTGCTGGGTGGTTTTGAGGTGTATTAAATGCTGGCCTGTGTGCAGTTGAAATTAAAAATTCAACATCGCTCCGGGGATGCAATTTGACAGGGACTATACCAAAAGAAATCGGTTTTCTGGGCAGATTGGAACATCGCTTTTTGTTCACCAATCATCTGAGTGGAAGTATTCCAACATCCTTGGGCAACTGTACTTTGCTTATAGAATTGCGTTTGCAAAGCAACAATTTCATGGGTCCAATCCCGACAGCATTTGTCCATCTAATCAGGTTAGAATATTTGTCCTTGCAAAGAAATCGTCTTAGTGGAAGTATTTCTACTTCCCTTAGTAACTGCACATCAATACAATGGATTGCAGTTGAATTTAACAGTCTGATAGGGTCTATTCCAAAGGAATTTGGTAGTTTGATCAAGTTGAAAGCTCTCGTTTTGTCCGTGAATTATTTGAGTGGAAATATTCCAACCTCCCTAGGCAGTTTCACATCACTAGAATTCTTGGCCGTTTGGAGAAATAGTTTAACAGTTACTATACCAACAAAAATCGGTTTTCTGGGAAGATTGGAACACCTCTTCTTTCTTGCCAATGGTCTGACTGGAAGTATTCCATCCTCTCTCGAAAACTGCTCTTCGCTCAGATACTTGAATTTGCAAAGAAACATTTTGACTGGTCAAAATCCAGCCGAATTTGGTCAACTCAAAGCTCTATCACTAATCCGCATATACGAGAACAATATTTCTGGTAATATACCTGAGAGTATTTAAAACGCATATACGAGAACAATATTTCTGGTAATATACGTGAGAGTATTGGTGGTTTGGGTTCTCTTCAGTATTTAGATTTATCATTAAATCTTTTGGAGGGACCAATCCATGAGGCCATTGGCAATTGCATTTCTTTCCAAACTTTTTCTGCACATACTAATAATTTCTCTGGGACTTTACAGATATCCTTGGTTAACTGTACTAACATTACATTGTTTGGATTTAAGGAGAAATAGGTTGAGAGGGAAACTTTTTTGGGTGCTGATATTTTTTCATAATTTGGAAGTTTTAAATTTTGCATACAATAATTTATATGGTGTTATTCTTCCATGGATAGCAAATTTCACAAAATTACATGCGTTGGACTTATCTAACAATAAATTTAGTGGAGGAATGTTATTACAATTTAAAGGACTTCAAGGATTTATAAGTAAATGTTCAGATGATAACAGAGAATTCCAGGAAATCATGATTGACATGAAAGGGTATGAGTATGTTCTACCATATCTCTTATGTGACAACAAAATATTTGATTTGTCTAGTAATAATCTTACTAATCTCAGTGAAACAATCCCTGCAAGCATGGGATGTTTGAGTTACTTGCGACTGCTGAATTTATCTAACAACCAATTTGAAGGGTTGATACCTCCATCTCTGGGTAACATATCTACTTTGGAGCAACTGGATTTGTCCAAAAATAAATTGAGAGAAAAATCGTTGTTGAACTCTCTAAATTACAATGGTTGGAAGTGTTGAATGTTTCATTTAATCACCTTTGCGGGCTAATCCCAAAAGGAACACAATTTTCTATGTTCAATGCAACACCATTTCAAGGAAATAAGTGTTTAATCACCTTTAAATCCATACAATGAAAATCAAATGTTATGTGGAGAAGGAAACAATACTACTCCCAATAGTGATAATAAAGTGGGATGGTTAAGTGTTGTGAATGAAAAGATGTCATTAACAACATTGAAGATTGGAATCTGAGGAGTAGTTTTTGTATTCATCATTTGGAAGAGAGCCAAGAATTGGGTTTTGGGTCTCTTGCCTAACAAACCCCAATTTTTTTTATGGATTGCATCAATTTCCAACATAGTCAATGTTAGAAATTTTATTTTATAATAAATAAAACGTGTTTGTAAAATTTTCATCAATATTTATATATGGATTTTCTATATAATTAATCTAAAATTTTATTTTAGAGAAAATAGAATAGTTTAATAAAGCAATTTTAAAAAATGTACATCACAAAGCATACAAACAACATCAACAACATCATGAGCTGAACAATACTCCAAACTAGAGCAACAACTGTCGTAAATAATGAAATGAAATTTTAAGGTCCACGAGACTAAAAATAGTCTATGAGACCATTAGTTCCCTATTTTTTGCTCTTTGCAACTCAGTCCTTTTCCAATTCAAATTGATGATGAGCTGACCCAACCTTCCAACAATCTCCTCGCTAAAAGGACAATGCCAAGAAATTGATGCTAACATGTTCTCATAACTTTCTCTAATGTCTTTGAATACATCACATTCCAAAATGAAATGTTTTTCCGATTCCACAGCCCTAGATGTGCAAAATGTACACATCCTTTCTTCCCAAGCTTCTTTAGGCCTTTTCCACCATACTTTTTCGCACCGCAGTTGATGTGAGTTGGTCCTTAATTGAGCAATAAGAACCTTTTCCATCCACAAAATGCTAGCTCCAATGAACTGTTTTTTTGTAAATCACATGTAGGGTTGAATTCCTCAATGTAATATTTCTTCTTTCTACCCAACTCTTTTCCCCATACCTTTTTACGAAACTTCTCCATAACAAAATCTTTTAGCTTCTTGCTATTTGTAGGATAGGCATTGAGGTAGATATCCCATTTTGGCATCCATGTGTACTTTTGTTTCATCCATGTTTTCTTTCTTTCACTGATGCCTTCATTGAAGATAACATTAGGCCATCTACCTACTCTCATTTGTTCAATTCTTTTTAGGTATCTTATGAGCCACACCATAGCAATCGCTTCAATGGAAGTTGCTCCTGTTTCACTCAACATTATCTCATAAGGTATCGAACTTTTTATTTTGAACTTGCTTATGGTCAAGTGTTTTTGGATTTTCTAAATTTGTTTCCATTTTGAGACGGGAGTGCTGCTAGCCCACAATTCACACCCATATAGCATCAATGGACAAACTAGGAGTCCAAAAAGCACATTAATTGTTTTCCAATCCCATAACTCTACCTCTCTACATCTGTTTTGAAGAGCATATAATGCTTTCCATCCTCCTAAAATTCTCTTCTTTCTGCAGTCCTTCCAATTGAGTTTGTTGTTGAAATCAATCCCAAGGTACTTGTACTCCTTTACTTCTTCAAGAATGTTGTCTTCAAAGAAGAAAGTATGTTGGCTCTGCTTTTTTTTATTAGAAAAAAATCATTATTTTGGTCTTGCTAGTATTGACTTTCATCCCCACTGCTCTACAAAAATGCTCAAGGGCATATAAGTGCATTTGCAATGCATGGGCCAATTTAGAAATCAATACAATATCATCAGCATATAAAAGAAGCTTTATCACTGCTGTATGAAGTGTTGCGTGTGAAAAAAAGTGGTTTGAGCTGAAAAACTGCAAGACACACACAAAATTCAAAGAGAGAAAATGACGTGCAGAAAGAGTGGAGCCCAAGAGAGGGGAAGAAAGTAAAGGAAATCTGAACTCATTTTCTTCGAGGCGCGGTCTTCACGTAATTAATGAAAGTAACAGTAATGGAAATTGTCTCGTGCTTTCGTTACTCATATCTTCAAGGCGTGGTCTTCACGTAAGTGAAGAAAGTAACAATAATGGAAATTGTCCTGTGATTTCATTGCCACCACTCACGCAGTCCATCAACATTTATTGTATCCCTTTTTACAGGAAATTTGGGGCGGTACCCAAATTATAATTACAATATCGTGTTTACCAAGGCAATGCAACGTATAAGTCTATGCCTTTACATCTTGAAGGAAATCAGAACAGGGGAGGATGAAAACCTGGAGGTAGAGGCGAGACTCCAATACGAACGAGGTAGAATGACGAGTCCGACAACAGGCTAGGGCGAGAGAAACAGTTACCTCCAACCTCATCGCTTAAATCCCAACATACGATGAAGTGTAGGACATGTGGATAAGCCAGATGAAGACATGTACACATCATCGAAAAGTTCAAAAGGGTCAGTTAATCCATGCAACAGTAACTTAGGATTCCTTGATAATTACATTAAGAAAAATTAATGAAATGTGGTCCAGAACCTTGGCACCTGTGTATTGAAGAGTACGACGGATTTGAGGATACCTATATGTTACTCCGCCTTGGTAACCATGTTAACATGTTTGAGCAGTAGGATGAGTAACCTCAGGGCCCACTTAAGTATACCATGGTAGTATGCATATAAGTGTGGACATATTATGTTATTAACTCAAATTTTTTATTTTTTATTTTTTTATTATGTAAACTGAATTATACTACCTAGAAATGCAATAAATAAAATATGATTACATGCAATTATTTTTTGGGTGGAAATATGATTGTTACAAGTGGTATCAGAGCATCTATTGCAACGTTGTGGATGTGTTTGGGACACTGATGAATAAATTCATGTGTTGTGAATAGAGAAAGAGAGAAGTGAGCAAAAAACATGATGCACAAGGGAATTGGCAGCATCCCATCTGGTGCAGGCACTAGTCTGGAAGTGCGGGTGCAGCTGGAAGGAACCCATTAGAATCTCACCACTATGTTAATGGAAATTGTGCAACAGTTGAGAACCGAGATGGCCAATCTATGAGCAGATAATGAGAAATTAATGTAATATCAGTAGCGAATATTAAAGAGCTTATAAGATCGCCAAAATCATAGGGCTTCAATACCCTGCCCTAGTGATGAAGAACAGAACAAGGAACAAAGGCAATGCCAAAATGTACTTGAAGGGAGTCATACTCAACGTTAAGAGGTGGATACAGGGCAGGATGAGGAGGAATATGATAATGTATGAGACCATCAAAGAAACAATAAATATAAAATTGAGTTAAAGGGGGAATTTAAAAAAATAAAACCTCTAATCTTTGATGGAGAGATGGAGGAAGTTGTCGAAGCTTGGTTGATTAATATTAATAAATATTTTCAAATTTATGAATATGATGATAATTTGAAAGCAAGGTTAGTAATTTACCAGCATCAAGGTAAGGCTACACTATGGTGGGAAGAATTTAAGGTAGTCCATGCAGTCGATGATCGAAGGGTGAATTAGGGAGAATTCTAGAAATAGTTTAAAGAAAAATATTTGATTGAGCGATTTTATGATGATAAAGAAAAATAATTTCATGACCTCTAACCCAAATAACTTTCTATGGATGAACTCGTGGCCAAATTCACATCATTGTTGAGGAAAAGGCCAAGGTGCAATGGTTTATGAGCAACTTACCCACTTTTATGAAAGAATGAATAGAATTTGACAACCCCAAAATTATGGATGAAACCATTAGAAAGACGTGAATCTACTATCAATAGATGAAGCATAAGGGGGAAGGCAGTGAGTCTTGGCTTCATAGAAAAGCATGAAATAGTTTTTAGAACATGAGGAGAATAAAAGGAGGGAACACTAAGAATATACATAAGAATGAGTTAAATAAGGCCTTTGGGAAAAATTAATAGTAACTTAAATCTTAGAATGAGTCCAAACAAATGGAGACCTCTAGTAAACCGAAACCTAATCAATTGCAAAAGCCTCCCTTGCAGTGCTGGGGCTATGGAGAGCTGCATTATTACAAAAGTTGCCCCCATCGTGCCAAGACGGAGTGAGTAGCCAAAATCTAGGAAGCTTTCACAATTGGTGAAGTGGCATAGAGCATAGCCAGGATTAATTCAACCCTGGATGACCATCAAGTAGAATACCAACCAACCATGATCGAGTTCAAAGGTAAAATGTTTAACCATGTTGCATTGATTTTGATAGACCCTGGAGCTATTTTAAGTTATGTTAGTCCTAAAATCATTGAGAAATGTGATTTACAAACTAGTAGATTTAAAAACTCGTGGCTAGTGCAATTATCCACTGGAGCAAAGAGAAAAGTGACAACTAAAGTAGATAACTGCCCTATTGAAATAACAAGTCAAGCAATTGAGGTAGGATTGAATGTGCTACCTTTAGGGTCTTATGTTGTCCTAATTGGAATGGATTGGTTGGAGGAACATTGGTCTTTGGTAAACTGCAAGGAAAATACCATCAGGTACCTAGATAAAGAGGGTGTAAGACAGGAGTTACAAAGATTCAGAAGGCCTATGGTGTTGCGACCACTTACTGCCTCCCAATTAGGTAAATGCATGCGTAAAGGGTGCTTAATATATGAAATCTAGGTGGTATTTACTAACTCCAAAGATAAATTAGTGTCCTTAGGTAACTTTCTCGTAATTCAAGAGTTTTCTGATGTATTTCCAGAGGAAATACCAAGATTACCTCCTAAGAGAGATATTGAATTCACCATAGAATTAATTCCAGGGGCTGCACCTGTATCATGAACTCCTTACTGAATGAGTATACCTAATTAACTGAACTTAAATTGCAATTACAAGAATTTCTCGATAAAGGATATATTCGGCCAAGCATGTCTCCTTGGGGAGCCCTTGTGTTATTCATCAAGAAAAAGGATGGTACCTTAAGGCTATGCATTAACTACAAAAAACTTAATAAGATGTCTGTTAAAAACAAGTGCCCTTTGCCAAGGATCGACAACTTATTCGACCAATTCAAGGGAGAAACCGTGTTCTCTAAAATAGATTTACGATTTGGGTACCATCAAATAAGGTTGAAAGAAGGTGACATTCCAAAAACAACCTTTAGGACCCATTATGGACATTATGAGTTTGTGGTTTTCCCCTTTGGGCTTACCAATGCTCCAACCACCTTCATGAGTCTTATGAACAACATATTCCATCCGTATCTTGACAAATTTGTTCTAATATTCATTAATGATATCCTTATATATTCTAGGAATCTGGAGGAGCACATGAAACATTTACAAATTGTGTTACAAAAATTAAGAGATCATCAGTTATATGCCAAATTCAGTAAGTGTGATTTCTATAAAGACCGAATACAATATTTAGGCCATGTAATTTCTGTGGAGGGGATATCAGTTGATCCCAAAAAAATAAAAACTATTATAGAATGGCCCATTCCTGCAAATGTTTCCCATATCTGATCCTTTATGGGTTTAGTGAGATATTATTGCCGTTTAATGAAGGATTTTCAAGGAAAATTTTTTAAATGGACGGATGAGTGTTAACGAAGCTTTGAATTACTGAAACATTTGCTAACCATTGCTCCAGTATTGAAGATTATAGACCCAAAAAAGGAGTTTGTAGTATGTATGGATGTATTCAAGGAAGGGGTGTATTGATGCAGGAGGGCAAGGTAATTGCTTATGAATCACGAAAGCTAAGAAAAATTACTTTTGGCCTGCAATGAGAAGAGATATTAAGGAATACTTGGCCAAGTGTTTGGAATGCCAACAAGTTAAAGGTGAACATCAAAATATAGTTGGTTACTTCATCTGCTACCCATTCTAGAATGGAAATGGGAAGTAATAACTCTAGATTTTATAACAGGATTGCCTAAAACCAGGAAACAAAATGATTCAATTATGGTAGTGGTAGATAAATTGAGTAAACTATCCCATTTCATTTATGTCTAATATACATATAAAACTGGGCAAATTACAGATATATTTATGCGAGAAATCTTTAGACTACATGGGATGCCTAAGGTTATAATTTTGGATAGAGATGTAAAATTTACATTTGCATTTTGGAAGACTCTTTTTCTATATCTAGGTAGTCAAATTCATTTCAGTACAATTTATCACCCATAAAATGATGGACAAACAAAGTGAGTGAATCAAGTGTTGGAGGATATGTTATGCATGTACGTAATGCAACAACCCAATAAATAGGAAGAGTACCTCCACTTGGTGGAGTTTTCTTATAATAACAATTATCATGAAACATTAAAATTAAGTCCTTTCGAGGTCCTCTATGGAAGGAGATGCAAAACCCCTTGAATTTCCAACTTGAACATCACCATGGGGTTTATTATATTGGGTGTCCACCCCTTGTCATCAATTGGAATAACTAGGAAGATAGACTAATGTTGGGGCATGATGTGTTGGCAAAAATGGAAAAGGTTGTGAAGAAAATTCAACAAAATACGAAAGTCACTCAAGATGGACAAAAGGTATATGCATATAGTTTAAAGGGCATACAAATAATTTCAGGTAGGAGATCATGTTTATGTTCGAGTAAGACCTCGAAAAAATACCCTACACTGGAAAGGATGTGAAAAATTAACTCTTAGATACTGTAGACCTTTTCAAATCATGGAGAGAATTAGACTTGTTGCCTACCTACTAACATTGCCTAGCTACACATGAGTTCATAATGTGTTCCACGTATCTTTACTAAAAAAATATGTATATGATCTTAGACATATCATAAACTAGTAGGAAGTACAAGTAATAATTTAATTCATTAATTTCTTTCAAGAATAAGATAGTTCTTAAATACTCATCATTTATAGCACTGCATATTGTGAAACCGGTGGAATCATATGGAGAATTTCTAGTAGAGCCTCTTTGTACCCTCGATCAGAGAGAAACCATTGTACATAAGCAAGCCATCACCCAGGTTAAAGTGCAATGGAAGCATTTTAGTATGGAAGAGGCTACTTGAGAAGACGAAAGATGGATGTAGAAATCATATCCTCACATATTCCAAAGACATGATTAAACATCAGGATGATGTTTCACTCAAGGGGGCAGAGATGTATCACTTATGAACTCATTAACAACTGATAATTACTTTTACTCGTTTTAATTTTAATTTTTACTTTTTCTATTTATGAAAACTTGGTAACTTAAGTGGACATAAAATCATGAAGGGATGTCAGGAGTATGGACTATAATTATTAACTAATTGTTAAATAGTGTTTAGTTAGAATAAATGAAAAGACTTGATCAATAAAATATTAAGCTCCAGGTGGTTAGACAATTGCTTCCTCCCTAGAGGGATTAAGGGGATTCCCTCATATGGGAAGCACATGAGTGTGTGAGGAAGAAAAGAATAAGAAAGAAAAAGTTTATAACATAAGACTGTTAAAGAGATGTAAGGGATTCCAGAGCTGATAGTAACCAATGAATTTCTGAATGAACATTTTGGACTGGAAGAAGGTCTTGAGGTCAAGAATGGGTACTGTCTTGAATCATTCTAGAAGCTAGAAGGTTCGGGGGGATATTTGGACATAATTTCTAGTCTCATTGGTTGGGTGGCTAAGACTATGTTTTCTAGAAAGTAATCTTTGCAAAGTGATATAGATGAGTGCATACTGTGAATGGTACTGGTTAATGGAATAGTTTAAATATTGTTTTCAATAATTTAGAATGAATAATTACTTAATAGATTTTAATTCCTGTGAATAATTTCATTATTATTCCAAAATGGAAATTTGAGCAGGGTTGAGCTGAGTCTAGATGGTATGTTGAAATGAAATTAGTAAATAACAATATGGTAGTAGCGTGAATATCAAATTAGAACTGAATAATCTTTCTTTTTGTTGAATTGCAGAACTGTAACAGAAAATAGAATAGTAGCAGAAGCATAGTAAAAATAATATAGAAAAAATAGCACTGTAAATGTTTGCACTGTAGGACTCAAATTTCCCATTTTCTTTATCTATATAATTGATTCTTTGTAAACAATAATTAATTATAAATACCAATACAAAAGAAGAACTGAAATGTATAACTGATTTAAACTTATTGAGCTAGAAAAGATCGAAACCCACAAAAGGTTAGTTCCTCTCCAAGCCGAGACCAAAGAAGAACAATCCTTTCTCTCTTAAACAGATGATGTACCAGGACAGATTCTGGAAACAAATATTTTCCTTGCCGGTACCTGTTCAATATGAATAAATGAAGAATAATACCACAACTGAGAACGAAAATAATACATCTTCACCAAGATTGAAATTATATAAAATCTATGAAGAATAGATAAAAATGCAGTAAGAAGATTACCATAAAGGGATATTACGATTAAAGGATAGTCCCAAACACAATAACTTAAATAACTTAAGTCACCAGGATGAAAATTTACTATCTGAAATATGTGCCACAAAGCATAACTTAAATCATATTTAGACACAGGAGTTTCCAGAAAAAAATTGTTCAAAACCCTCTTATTGTTGATCTAGATTGTCATTGATGTCAATATGGCAATATTGTGGGATACTAAATATTAATGTGAAGCCAAGGAGAAGTAGATTCGTGAAGTAACAAGAGCAAGAAGCCAATTAGGAAAGCATTGGAAGTCAAGAACAAGAGCTATCAGAGAATAGATCAGAAGTCAAAGGAAGAGTTACTGGAGCAAGAGAAGCATATCGGAAGTGAGAGAAGCAGTTTATCGGAGCATATTTCATATGCCCAAGAGTAAGTGTTAAAGGAAGAAAATAGTGAAATTGGAGGAGCATTGTGAACTCGATGGTTCTATTATAATACGCCTCTATTGAAATATTGCATCCATCGCATCACGAGTCTTGAAGCCTTGTTACACTGAAATCCCCGATTGCAATATGAGTTGTAGACCCGATGGTCCCATTATAACACACCCTAATTAATATCGCATCCGCCGTATCAGAACCTTCGCAAGTTATGAAGGCTTGTCACATTAAAACTCCAATTGCAATATAATATACAGACCTGAAAAATTTATGCTAATAGCCCTAATGTAATATAGCATCCGCCTATCAGAACTTTCATATCGCAAGTCATAAAGGGATGCCACATAAAAAACTATGATTGCAATATTATTGTGGACTTGACGGATTTATTAACCACTGTTTAATATCACATTGCATCCGCTTCGTCAGAAATAGGGGCATCAACTATGTTATATCGTGAAGCCAAAAGGATTGCGATTACGAGATTTTTATGAAATTGTGATTGATGGATTAAAGCAATGGGGACCACTAGACATCTATTATAATGTGGGTATAGCCTCTCCTATATGCTTTTCACAAATAAACAAGTTTATGATATAATTGGAAAAATGCCCCTTTGATATAGTTTTAATATGAGAGCTCATAAGTTAGCCTCTCCACCCAATGTACGTGTCTTTCTGTTATTGGTGAGACTCATATAAATACAAGTTAAAATGCTTCACTTCAAGCAGATGAATTAGGTACCTATCACAGATAAGAAGAGACAATTCACAACTCGTGAATTTGAAGGAACAAAGGAAAGAAAGCCAAAGGTCCAACGAGAAAACAAGAAAGCCAAAGGTCGAGCGTGAAAATAAATTCTTTTGACTGGGTTAATCTTTGAAAGGCTTGGACTTGTAATAAATTAATCCGTTTAAGTGCATACCACGATAGTCACTCCTCTAAAGCAGTCAATCCTAAAGCATTTGCTCCTGAAGCAGTCACTCTGAAGCAGTTACGGGATAGTAAAAATAGAGGCTTGAAACAAACAATTGTTTTGTGCAGACATTGAGGCTTAGCGCAGTCTATTAAAGATACTTGTTGAAAAGCTTCAGCAGATCTTGGATACATTATTGAAGATCATGATGCATTGTTGAAATCATCATGAGGTAACTTTGCAGACTCAATTTAGTAACGTGAAGAACAATGGAGACTCCATCATGAGAAGACATAATTGTCATTGATAATGTCACGTGGAGACTAAGTGAAGGTGTAGCTTGAAGATTACAATGAAGTTGAAGATTGACAAGGCTTGTTGAAGAAGTTTTTGGAAGCTGCAAATTACTATAAAACATATCTAGACAAAGTATAGCAGTGGGTTGGAGCCCAGAGGGTTGGTTCCCTGAAGGTTGGAGCCTTGAACAAACAAGATAGGTGCCTTGAAGGATAGGGTTGGAGCCCTAGAGGATTGGTGTCCTCAAGAAACTAGGTCGGAGCCTATACGAGAGAAGGGTTGGTTGCCTAGGGGTTGTAGCCTTTAAACGCAAGTTCAGTGCCTTTGAGAAGATAGGGTCAATTCCCTAGAGGTTGGAGCCTCACAAAAGACGAAGTTGGTGCTTGACAACAGGTTGGAGCCTGGGGAATTGAAGGTCGGTGTCTTCATCAAGGGTTGGAGCCCTATATATTGTACTTGATTCATGATAGAGATTATATTAATAAAAGAATTTATTCCTATTGCTCATTTTGTGTTCTAAATATAATTGATTTAACTGGTAAAAGTAACAATTGAAAATGAATATTGATTCACCCCCTCTCAATATTTCCAACACTTATATAAAACTCTCGAGGCATATGTGCAATGAAACATCTTAGAACGAGAAGAGAAGATTCCTCATTTACCTTAATTGATACAAGTCTTTACAGAGTAACCATTTCGGAGAAACTTAAAACCGTAAGGAAAATCACATAGAAACCCTCAACGACATATTTCCCACTGACAAGATTATAATACTCTTCAAAACATGAAAAACCTCGAATAGACCTATTGATAGCTATAAGGGTAAGAAGTATTCGAGAACCTGGAATAAGCGAGGACCCAAATAAGCCAGGGTCGTTCTGAGTGTGGACTTGCTAGAAACAATGATGAGACGACGTCCATAAATTACGTGGTACATAATAGAACCTATTATAAGCAGTTAAACCTAACACAAACTCAAATACGGTATCCAAACCCTCATGGACGAGATACATACCTTTATAAATCCTAAAAGGAGCTATGAGATTCCTTGCATGAATTTCTCATGACCAAAGGAAGCTAAGTAAGTTATTTAGACCTTGAACGATAAGAAAAACACCAACAGATGTTAAAAGAATGCACTAGAAGCGACGGTCACATACAATGGCCTCCATTTTCCTTGTTACAACCTCTGCTAAGCACTACAACTAGACAAAGATGAACATTGTCATACTAAGGAGAAAGTAGTAGAGACATTTGTAAGGGAAAATAGAGTAGGGGAGGATAAAAACCTAGAGGCAAATGTGAGACTCCACTAAACGATTCAGAATGACGAGTCTGACAATAGGCTAGGGTGAGAGAAACGGTTACCTCCAAACTCACTGGGAAAATCCCATTGTACGATGAAGTGTAGGACGCATGGATAAACCAAATGAAGATATGTATACATCATCGAAAACCTCAAAAGGGCCAATTTATCCACGAAAACTTAGGAGTCCTTGATAATTATATTAAGAAAATTAATGAAATTTGGGGTAGAACCTTGTCTCCTGTGTATGCAAGAGTATAACAGATTCAAGGATACCTATTAAGAGATTTGATATATTGATTCGAGCTATGGCAGGCCAAACCTATATATTACTCCGACTTGGTAACCATGTTAACATGTTTCCACCTTTAGGATGAGTAAGCTCAGGCACCACTTAATTATACCATGGTAGTATGCATGTAAGTGTGGACATATTATGTTATTAACTCAAACTTTATTTACACAAACTAAATTGTACTCTTCGAAATGAAACAAGGACTGCAAGCAGCAATAGTCCCTGTCGGGACTGAAATTCTTATATAAGTGTACCAAAGCCTAAATTTGTAATACGAAAATACAACTTCAAAACTCAAATCCTTATATAAGTGTGCCAAAGCCTAAATTTGTAATACGAAAATACAACTTCAAAACTAAAAACTTTATATAAGTATGCCAAAGCCTAAATTTGTAATATAGAAATACAACTTCAAAAACTAAACTAAAGTGCGAAATTTTAGTGGCGCAAAGGTGAAATTTACAAATTATCATGAAGCACCTTACACATTAATAGAAATTTAGTGTCAACCACTTTGAGAGTTTGTTGAAGAATCTATGTCACTTTAGAACTTTTTTTACTGCGTCAGGTCTTGCTGCCAACACCTTTCTAATAAGTGTGCAAGTTTTGCTGCCAGCACCTTTCTAATAAGCCTGCGTCGCTGTGGAAAGACTCAATAAACCCAGAAATGAGAAAATATGTTTCGTATCATAAATCAAGGAAAGTGATATTTTCCCAGAGAGAGCCGAAGTTACACGTACTACATGCCATATATAACATATATTATAAATTTATATGAGTTTCAATATGTTAATATAAGTATTAGCTAACCTAGCAACGTATGTTCGATTGTTGCCATTACTCAATATGAATTATTCTGTCGACATAGCTAATTATAAAATCTAATTATTTTATTGACCTACCTAATTATAAAATCTATTGATAATACGGTTACAACAATATTCAAGCAAATCTTACATATGTTGAGATATTAAGTTCCTCATTGTAGGCTTTGTTCTTAATCGCTAATTATTAAACATTACTTCACTTTAGCATGGCTGATTGTTTTACAGGACCATTTGTTTACAGAACTCGAATTATATGCATGATATCAAAGTTTAATGTTTTTTGGGTTTTGTTTTTTCGTTTTTTTAATATGCACATCATTCACGGAAACATATTATGGCCACCTAGCCAACTCACAATGTGAAAGGTTGTCCACATCTACTTGTTGGTTGGCACATATCTAGACTAGAGCCATTATTGATTTAAAAAGATAAACCACACGTCTATTTATTAAACCACGTGTTCACGGTTGGTACTAGAAGGCTTTGATGAGTGAATCAAAGATATGGGCGTGGGTTTTGCTCTGTTATTATTTAACCCTAACTGCAAGCTATCAAAGAGAGCCATGAAAATAGTCTCATTAGTCAATAAGACTATTGTGTGAGTGGCTTGCTACTTGAGAAAATTTGTAGCATTTCTTGCGAACCAGAGGAAACATACAACTACATTTGATTCTCTGATCCCTGTTATTTATCTAGGTGATGTGCATTATTTCTCTAGCCTAATCAACTTGTTTATTAGAAAGGGAAGCAAGGTGGTTGTTCTCGCTAACAGTAATGGCAGTCAAGCAGGTTGAGATTTAGATTGTCCGCATCTATTCTTTGGCTACTTTCGCTTTCATTAGCCTTAGAGTGCTATGCCTTCTCCTATGTGTGCTATGAAAAACAATTTCCATAAGCTAGTACAAGGACATATAATGCTATATTGTCATTGCTTTAGATCATGGTGCCAAAAGTTTGGATCCAGTCCCTACCACCAGTGGTTTACCTTGATTTAGTGAATGATGCCAAAGAGAGAGGAACATTACCACACAACTAAGCTCGTGGTGTGGAAAGCGCATGCCCAACGGGCGCGCACAACAAACACAAACGCATCGCACTGACTAGCCTACGTGAGTATAAAAATGATCTCAGGCCATCACCAGAAATAAGTGGGTTTTTCATGATAAGGTATTATAGGAAAGAAGGGCTAAATTTAAGCTAGAGAATCAGGTAGATTAGATTTTTTCATGGAACAACAGACGACGATCCGAGTGTCAACTTGACAACTTGTTAGAATATATTTCAGTCCCTATGATCTGGGCCGTTTGGGAAAGTATGGTTGTCGGGCCTCCTAAAAGGAATCAGAAGAATCCAACTTGATCTGTTACAATGGAACCTCAGGTTCAGGTATCATTTGAGTAAAACTAAAAAAAATATGTTCAAGAATTATTCTGTGTAAAGGTTCAAGAATCAAATTGTTTTTATTTTGAGCTACATAAACTTAATTGCCATTGTAGATTCAATTATTTGCATCAGTTGTTTGCCAGAATGGAAGGGAAAAAAAAACTACCATTTAGCAACTTGCCAATCAGACTTTTGTAGTTGAATTTGAATTTATTTGTTTGTAGATTTTTGGGAATATTGTGAAATTAGACTAATATGAATGAAGTGAATGATTTGACTTTTCTAATATTTGATTTCAAAATACTTCCCAAATCTACCATCAAAATGAATAACAAAGTTTTAAATTCTTCAATGTTATCCTTGGAATTATTTGACTTTGCTAATATTTGATTTCAAAATACTTCCCAAATCTACAATCAAAATGAATAACATAGTTTTAAATTCTTCAATGTTATCCCTGGAATTAGACAAAGACAACGCCCTTCAAAAATAAAATTTAATAGATGGTCTTGCCTCTATTCCTATCCTTTAATTTCCAGGAATACAAAATTGGAGGGATACAAATTTCTAGGGATTATTTAAATACTTATCGAAAAAAAATCTTATAACAACGCTCCAAAATTTCTTCGAAGAAGCAAAACCGCCTCCACATAATCTTTAAGTAACCTTCAGACATGAACAACTTCTTTGTAGAGAAATCAACACCCCTTGTCTTCATAGAGTAGCAGTATGAATGAATTTAGAGACAACGGTTGTAGGCCTTTGCATCCATGGCGATAATGAGAAAAAATTTCAGCAATTATTGTGTCCCTTCACCCACAATGAAGCTCTCCCGGAAGAGATCAATCGTGGTATTTGGCTCGGCCCAAGCCACATTCAAGATTGTGACGACATGTGGAGGAGGTAGGTGTTGAGGCTATAGGTGGCGAGGTAGGTTTTGTGGTGACACAATAGGTCACAGCATAATTGGGGGCAACAAAAAAACTTTGGATATAGAGGTGCCAGCTAAAAAATTTGGATATGTTATGGATGGAGAACTTCATTTTTGTTGGACTAAAAAAAACCTTGGATAAAGTCACATTAGCCATTGTAATGTTGCATGGAGGCCCGTGACTTCTGCAATAAGAGGCCCATTGGAAAAGTTTGGTTAACGTTTATTGAGACGATATGGCCACCCAAAAAGTTTTCTTAAATTTGAGTAACGCGATTAGTCAACCTAAATTAATATAAATTCAATAATCTATTGATCGCTATAGTCCCTGCTTTGCAATAGGCAGGGGCTAATAAAGAAAATAGGATAAGGTATGTAACAATTGATTTTTTTTTTGTGTTGGAAAAATGAGTGTTACGCAAATCTTTCTTAAATTTTTGTACTTAAAAAGGAGGTTTGAAACTTGAGATACTTGATCTCTCTAGCAGAGTTAAGGATCTAAAATATTGTAATTTTTTCTAACATTAAAGAAAATAGGATAAGGTATGTAACAATTGATTTTTTTTGGTGTTGGAAAAATGAGTGTTACGCAAACCTTTCTTAAATTTTTGTACTTAAAAAGGAGGTTTGAAACTTGAGATACTTGATCTCTCTAGCAGAGTTAAGGATCTAAAATGTTAAGGATCTAAAATGTTGTAATTTTTTCTAACATTTAAATCATTCTTCATTTGTATATATGATACTTATGGTCTTTTCTTTTCTTTTCTTTTTTTTGTCAGAAAAACTAATTGCTTTTTACTTGAAGAAAATTTAACTCACACATAATATTTTAATTATCAAATCAATTTACTTAATTTATATATACGAGAGTTTTGGATAGATCAGACGTTCTGTTAAGCAACTCCTTGATGTGAAGTCACTAGTGCTCTGATGTGGTTCAATTCTCTGCCTAATCGGAGTGATATATATGAAATACTAATTATTTTTTATATGCAACACTTTAGTTTTGTAAGTTGTCCAATTTCATGCCACATTTCACACGTAATAAGAGTTGACCATCTTTATTTAGTTTCATGTTTTGGAAAATAATCTTATATATATGATTTTTTACATTACACTTAAAATCTAATTTAGTATTTATTTAGTTTCATGTTTTGGAAAATAATCTTATATATATGATTTTTTACATTACACTTAAAATCTAATTTAGTATTCTTTTGAGGAAATAGCTAGGTGGCTTTTTTTACAATATGAACCGAGACAAAATTTACAAACAAATTATTTTATTTTATCATTATAATTTACAAATTATATAGTTTAAGAATTTTGAAAAACAAAATTCTTAATTTCATTTTATAATTGATAATATTATTTTGTATATGTGTTTTTTTGTTAAAAAGTTTAATTGAGCTACTATATTCAATATTGTTCTTTATTTTCAATTAATTAATGGACATGTATTTTTTTTTAATTTATGTAATGTAACTTTACGTGACAACATCCCCTCATATATGGTTGGAGAGTCTTTCTCCATGCAATTATTTATTAATAAAAATAATTAATATATAAATATAACATATAATAAAATAAAAAAACATGTGACAATATTTTTTACTATGGAGATTCACTTTACATTTCTATGGGGATTCTAAATAAATTGTGTTACAACATCATGCATTATAAATACCACATGCCCAAAATACCATAATTACTCAACTTTTGATATGCGTAAACTAATAAAGATACCTTTAATATTCTATATAAATTAAAAGTGTTGTCTACAAAGGCCAAAATCTTGACGAAACCATGAATTTCTTGCTAGAATTCAATGAAAATCTTTATATTTAATTCACTTTTTACCATCAAAAACCATAGACACCCAAAATCTTAAATTGAAATAAAAAATAAAAAAATAAAAAATAAAATCTCATTTTCTCAAAATCATACTGAAATTTCTAGGCAAAATTCTAATCTCTTTAAACTATTTCTAAAATGAATCACAATCATTCACTCAATATTGATAATTAATTAAAAGTTTAAACACATACTTCACAACAAACATATGAAACTACGTAAATAAAAACATAGTTTAACTTATGAAATGACATTCTTCAATATTTTTGTCTATAAATTAAAGTCTACTCTCAATTAACTTGAGAAAGTAAACTAGTATGCTAATATTAAATAGTGTAAAAAGCCGAAAAAAATAAGTAGGGATTAAAAAATGTTTTATTAATAAAATTCAAAGAAATAAGATTTGAAAAAATAATAATTAAACTTACATTATATGTAATATAATCTTCAACCTTCGCTATTTAAATGAAATACGATCAATAATATACATATAATTATGAGTTTAATATATTAATTTATACTTATTATATAGTTATATGAATTAATTATTTTATGTTATTCTGTTATTATAGTTTTCATTTTTAAACATGAGTGTAGATTAATTGTTTTGTGGGTTTAGTTTTTATTATAATTTTGTTTCAAATTTTATGGGAAAGATGTCGGTAAAAGTTAATATTTTTATGTTTATTAATTTAGGTTTATTTTGTTTTTATAAGGTTTCATTTTTAAATATGAGATGTAGATTAATTGTAGTGTGGGTTTAGTTTTTATTATAATTTTGTTTCAAATTTTATGGCAAAGATGATCGGTAAAAGTTGATTGTTGTGGTTATATTGTGATTAGTATTTGATGCAGGAGCATCCAGCTCTGAGGAGACAGAATGAGGTTGACAGTCTCAGAGAAAACCAGAACACACAGTCACTTACGTATAACTGGACAGGTGTCAAAAACCTTGTCGGTTATTTTATTTCATTTACTTGGTTTATTTTCTTTTTTAGAATGTTGGTAGGATTCGGTTAATTAAACTCATGCACTGATTCTGTTTTGTTTAGGAACTAGGAACAAAAGCATAAATATTAGTTAATTAAGTTTCTTTAAAAACATTTTATTAGTTATGGACAGTTAGATAAAACAGTTGCCCAATCTGTTGGGACAGTTCCACTGAGAAAGAACAGTTATGTTTCTAGAGTTTAAAGGCAGCAAGAGTATGATTGTAACAGATTCCTCTCGCAGACGAGACAAAAAAAGAAATTACAGTCATTTCCAAACAGGCATTATTATTTTTATTTGCTTTCTAATCATCACTGTAATAATTGATTTTATGCATCATAATATAGTTCGTGTACGAGCAAATTTATATTGAAATACAAGACAGGCAAAACCTACAGGTGGAGCAGACGAGACAGTCAAAACACTTTCAACAAAGAATATGACTAGTTGCGCACACCGGCCAACACATAAGACCGAGACATAAGAGTAGCGGACGCTGACAGTTAAGTCACTTTCAGACACGACAGATTGTGCATACGAACAGAGAATCACAGGTACTTAGTAAAACCCTCCAAACACTTAAGAATAGGGTAAAGTGTTGTAGCAGAACTAGCATAATATTACATCATTTCCTAAGACTGTAAAGAAATAGTTATATACTGTCCAGAGCATTCCTTAACCAGCATATGATTATAAACCCGAATTTAAGAAACAAAACCCAAAACCCCAAAATCGATCACAAACATGCTAATGATACGCACAAACGGAAGTTGAAGAAGTGTAACAGCAGTCAAAGGAATCCGAATCGAAAGAACGCAAACAAGTTTCCATTAATCAAATAATAGTGCACAGTATGAGGGTTTCGAATTAACGGACACCCATCTCACTAAATAGCAGAACAGAAATACACCAGGCGAGGGTTCCACATAACCCGAGGCCCAAGCCATAAGACAGAAGACCAGCAGTCCGATTAATACATTACAGGACGGGAAAACCCCAAAATAAGGACCCGCGTACAGGAGAGGAGAATTGCTCCACCAAAAGGAAAGAATCCAACTAATATTTCATTGCTCAAATGAAAACCAAGACCAAAGAAGCCTACAGAACCACTAAAGAACAGACAAACGTGAAAAGTTACTACCCGTAGAGCGAAGACTGGCAAATGTAAGTGTTTGCCAAGACAGTGAAGAACACCGAGCCACATCCACTACGGTATCGACCCACCTACAGACCAATAGAGTGGATTAAAATGGAGTTACAAGCATGAATAAACAATCAACAACTGAGAATCGAAAAGAGATTGAGGCGAGAACTTACCTGATACCGAGAAGACAGGGTTGAGGGAACATAAATCATCAAAGCCTGAAGAACAGTGGCGACAAAGCGTTAGAGCCGAAGAAAGAAAGATTCAGATAGTTTAAAAGGAACCTGAGATTACCTTGAAGCGAGGCCGAGGCATGTAAAACTGGAACGGCAACCTGCAACGAAACAATTTTAGTGTTCAAACAACAGAAATAACCCTGGAACAGACAATAACCTCAGTCCAACGAACAGAAAAAACCAAAATTGTAACTGTATAGAGCCGAGGGTTTCCCTGCAAACGATTGAATCCTACCTCCAAGGCGTTAAAGAACCAAGAACAGTCATAGCAGAACCGTGTTGACCATCAAAACTACAGAGGGACGAAATCCCACAGAGCCGAGCGGAGTTTGAACAACGAAGATTGCACAGTGACAAATGACGGGTTGACAAAGGGTTTGAGTTCATATAGGAGTAAATCGGCAAATGGAGGTCACCAACCGAAAGAACAAGTCATAACCCTAAAGCGGAAACCGATAAACGTACTTCCTCATTTAAGTCAACCATTAATATATTCCGGACACAGGTCATATCAGGTAAGAGATATTTCATAATCGGCGGGAGGCCACCATAAGTGGTATCAGAGCTAGTTTCTTGAGTTAGGACTAATGGAACAGGTAGAAGGTGAAGGAAGAGGAAGAG
>APFE030268703.1:29093-48750 GCA_000404065.3 Pinus taeda | reverse complement strand
TATATATTTAATATGATCATGTATTGTTGAATTGAGGCTTCTGTGATCCATAACATTTTTAAGAAGAGTTTCAGCATAAATCACATGTAGAAAACTGTTGTCGACGCTTTTGATAAGATTATATGATTTTTATTCTTTGCATAGGAAGACAATTTTTTTTTTCTAATCTCTTTCATGTGGTTTATTAAAATTTATTTTATTTGTATTCTACATTGATTTAATGATTTCAACTATACACAATCTAATTAATAGAAGGAAATAACATTTTTAGTTAGAATTCAACAATATAATTTTAGGCAAAATGTGATTTCTTATTATTTAAAATGTGCTTTTGAATGCATAAATGGATTCAATTCCCTAAAAATCACATGGGGCACTTTCTAAAATAAAAAATTTAAACTTATGATTCTTGAATTTATCTACTAGATCTTGGAAAAAAGGACCCAAAAAATTCCCCGAAAAAAGTCATTTGGTTTGGGTGAGATTGTGATTTCTTGTTATTTAAAATGTGTTTTGAATGCATAAATGTATTAAAGTCCCCATAAATCCCCTAAGGCAATCAAACTTTGTGAATTAAACAAATTAAATTTATGATTCTTAAAAATATCTACTAGATTGAGAGAAAATTTTATTGAAAAAACTTGTAAAAGAGTCATTCCATATATTAGTTACACAACACTTTTCAAAGAGGCACAATATAACTAATATATTAAGTGACATTTTTTGAGGAATCCGATGATACAATTTTCGAAGTGATTATGATTTCTTGTAATTTAAAAAGCATTTTTTGAATGCATAAATGGATTCAATTCCCTCAAAAACCCCTAGAATGCTTGAACCTTTCATATTAAATAGCTTAAACTTATGGTTCTTAAACACATCTACAAGATTTTAAGCAAAATTGAATGGAAAACTGCTTAAAAAAAGTCATTTAATCTATTATTTATGCTATTTTTTGTAAATAGGTGTAGTCTAACTAATAGATGAAATGATTTTTTTTTCCAGAATATGGTGATATAATTTGGGTGATATTGTGATTTATTTTTGTTTAAAATGTGTTTTTGAATACATAAATGGATTCAACACCTCGAAAAAACCTTGGAAGAATTCAGTCTTTGCAGCTTAAACAACTTAAAATTATCATTCTTAAAAAAAGCTATCATATTTTTGGAAAAATCGACTGAAAAAATGTCAAATTCATTTGATACATTTGTTAGACTAATAGACCCCTAGAGCACTTGGATTATTTAGATTTTATACTCAAACTTGTAATTTAAATAGATCCTTGCTAGGTTTCCAGAAATTTTAACTAGAAAATATACCTAAAAATGTAGAAAAGTTAGGCTACATAGTTATTGACTAATCATGAAATAAATAACCACCACAACTTCTATATAATATTCATAATAAATTTATATAGAAATAAATATAATAAACACTTATGAACAATATTGTAAATATTAAGTATGTTCCCTTAGACATGGTATCGTAATAGTTGTTAGTATCAAGGAGAGGATGAGTGGTTAGACCAATTTATATCTAAAACACAATTGTGACCATCATATTTATATATTCTTACAAATGAAAACTAATAAAACACACTTTACTTAAAGATACATTAGACGAACTTGATCTTAATTAGCCCTTAAGCATCTTAATATCCTAGGATTCCCCATTAAGGATGACTTGTAAATGGATTGAAGGATTTACAATGATGGAGACAATAGAAGAAGAAATAAGGCATAAGAGAATATCCCCTATTAATGACAACATATTAAACCTCTGACATAGAAAAAATCATAGAAAAGTTCACCTTTATAAGAGTTCATGAAGATGTTTTCAAATTCATCATCTGTATAACAATAGAGAACTTTGAAAATGTAATCCTAAAGAATATTTTTGATGAAGTCTAGGTGTAGCTTAAAGTGTTTGTAGAAGTGATATTGAATTAGACTTTTGCAAAGCTAAATGACACATTGATTTTTGCACTAAATTTTGGTTTGATGTTGCTCGTAGAATTAAAACTGTGACAGGATTTGGTGAAGCTACAATGATTCTTGACTCACACTAATTTTTGCTCAATACTTTGGTTTTTCTGACGAAAGAGTAAGGCCATGTTGCTTCTTACAAGCCCAAGTGACAATCTTGGAACTAGGATTGAAAACATGACTTGTAGTAGACTTCCAGTCATCAAGATCACCAGCCCAATCGATATCATTAAAACTAGTGAACACAAAATCCCTTCCTCAGCTATAATTTATTCAAAACTAAATTGTACCTTATATATATTGAAGTGTCATTGTTACAAATTTCCATTGAATCCAAAGGTGTTTCGGTACACCTAGAAATAAGGCCAAAAACAAAGGAATTACTAGGATAAGTATAAGTCAAAACTAATTAATGATACAATGTGTCATCTACATTAGGTGCAGGTAGGAAGCTTGATTCCAATTAGAAAGGAGACGAGGTTGGTTTACAATATTCCATGTTGTTGGGTTGTGTTATATTCTTTCCACGACTAGCCCACGTAGTTAACCGGGGGGTTAGAGGGGGGGGTGGAGCACCCCCTTCATTGTGCCGATTGTGTAGCGGTGGGCGGGAGGGGGGGGTCACAGGGGGTTTGAGGTGTACCCGTAACCCCACTTTATGGGGTCCAGGGCAGTGCCCCAGAAATGTTTTTTTTGGACCCTATGTTAGCTTAGGCGGACCCGCCTATGGTTTTGTGCATGATTTTCGCACATGTTTTTTGGATGCGATTATTTTCGGTCCATGGTTTTGGACACGATGGTTTTCGGTCGATGGTATTGGATGCTTCGGCATGCATAAATATGTATTGTAACATTGAAAGGAAAATAATGAAAAATCAAGCTAGTAGTCCCGGTTTTGGGATCCAGGGGAAAATCTCTGTGTATATGTGTTATCTCTTGCGTTGTTTATTTTCTATGTTTTAGAATTCGTATGCAGGTAATTTTTGTACAAGGTTAAAACCTACATTTGGTATCAGAGCTATTTTGGCTTCAAGGGGACACCTTTGTTGCTGAGGGGTTTCGCTTGGGCCTGTGGTAGACCCTGTTTAGTGGGAGATCTATGAGATCGATTTTGGTGGTAAAAGAAGATGGCAAGCAGTGGAAAGATAGAGATCAAAAAATTTAATGGTCAGAGTTTTGAGTTGTGGAAACTCAAGATGGAGGATCTGTTGGTGGATAAATATCAGTGGATCACGGTAGATCCAGGTACTAAACCAACGGGAGTGTCCAATGAAGATGGAAGAAGTTGGATCGGAAGGCAAAGAGCACAATACAATTGTGTGTCTCAGATTCATTATTACTGAATGTATCAGGGGAAGCTACGGCGAAGGCTTTGTGGGACAAGTTAGGGACTTTGTACCAATCTAAGTCTCTGGTGAATAAATTATTCCTACGAAAAAAGCTGTATAACCTGAGGATGAAAGATGGGGACTCAGTGACAGAGCATCTGAATGCATTTGATACTATGGTAAGTTAGTTAGCGTCTATTGATATTAAAATTTCAGATGAAGATAAGTGCATTAGTTTGTTGTGTTCTCTACCAGATTCGTGGGATAGTCTGGTTATTGCAATAGGTAGCAATGCAACTACCTTGTATTTTAATGAAATAGTCTCATCCTTGCTGACGGAGGAGATCAGACGGAAAAATATGGACAGCCAGAATGGTGATGCCTTGTCTATATGAGGACAGTCCCATAATAGAAACAAAAATAAGTCATCGAGTGGGAGATCTAAATCTCCAGGAAAACCTGTAAAGGTGGTGTGTTGGAAATGTGGAAAGGAAGGGCACTTCAAAAGGGACTGTCAATCTAAAGCTCCTGAAAAAGGATAGTAAATCTGAAAAGTGCATCTTTATTGGGTATAAGGATGGTTTAAAGGGTTATAAGATTTGGAACCCAGCCACACGAAAGGTTGTGTATAGCCAAGATGTGGTGTTCAGAGAGGTGAAAGATGTTATTAAACATGAAGTCCAACCAAAGGAACCTGAGAAGATAGAGTTTGAGCTAAAGGAGGAAGAATAAGACTCTACAGCAGAGGAGGAATCAGAAGATGAAGAGCCACAAACTCCAGTTGTGAGAAGATCAGTTCGAGAAAGAAGGCAGCCAGAAAGGTATAGTCCATCTACTTTCTTTTCAAATTTTGCTTTACATATTACTGACGATTATCACAAAACTATGAAGGAAGCAGTAGATTCAGAGGATGGCAAACTCTAGAAAGAGTTCATGGTTGATGAAATGGCATCTTTGCACAAAAATAAGGCTTGGGATCTGGTGGAGTTGCCGGCTAGAAGGAAACCCATTGGCAGCAAATGGGTGTTCAAGAAGAAGACAAATGCAGAAGGAAAGGTGAAGAAATACAAAGCTCGATTGGTAGAAAAAGGATATTCCCAGGTGCTGGGAATTGATTTTGGTGATATTTTTTCTCCTCTTGCCAAGGTAACTTCTATTAGAGTACTTTCATCTATTATTATTGCTTTTGATTTTGAGGTAGAATGGATGGATGTGAAGACAACATTTCTTCATGGGGATCTGGAAGAAGAGATCTACATGAAGCAACCTGGAGGCTTTGCTGAAGGGTAAGAAAGAACTAGTATGCAAGTTAAAGAAGTCTCTGTATGGGTTAAAACAGTCACCAAGGATGTGGTATAAGAAATTTGATACTTTATACGGGGACTTGGCTTCACCAGAAGCAAAGCAGATCATTGTGTGTATTTTAAATTAATTGGTGACCGTGTTATTTATCTGGTCTTGTATGTGGATGATATGTTGCTGGTTGGAAATGACAAAGAAATTATCCAGGATTTGAAGACCCAATTGTCCTCCAAATTCGACATGAAAGATCTCGGTGCTGCAAACTATATTTTGGGCATGGAAATTAAAAGAGATCGGGCAAAGAGGAAGCTCTGGTTAAACCAGAGGAAGTATGTCGAGACAATACTGCAGAGGTTTAATATGCAGGATAGTAAACTGGTGAGGTTCCTATTCCTGTAGGTGTGAGGTTATCTATTAAACAGTGTCCCAAGACACAAGAAGAGGAAGAGGACATGTACCATGTTCCATATGCAAGTGCAATCAGTAGCTTGACGTATGCAATGGTCTATACTAGACCAGACATTGCACATGCAGTGGGAGTATTGAGCAAGTTTATGTCAAAACCAGAGAAGGAGCACTGGACAGTAGTGAAGTGGGTTTTCAAGTATTTTCATGGCACTAGTGATTATGGTTTGTGCTACCAAGGAAGATTAGGATTGGACATAATGTTGAATATTCGTGGCTTTGTTGATGCAGACTGGGCTAGAGATCTGGATCAGAGAAGATCTACAAGTGGGTATGTGTTTAACCTATTTGGAGGTGTAGTCAGTTGGATGAGTAAGAAACAATCTGTATTGGCACTATCAACTACAGAGGCAAAATACATGGCAGCCACTCATGCAAGCAAGGAAGCAGTTTGGTTGAAGAGATTGTGTGTTCAAGTATGGGGTTAGTACAAGGAGCTATAAGGATAGACTGTGACAGCCAAAGTGCAATTTTCTTGGCAAAGAACCCCGCATATCATTCAAATAAATCACATTGATGTTCAGTATCACTTTGTGAGAGATATGATAGAAGACAAAAAGGTGTTGCTGGTAAAGGTGGACACTTTGAAGAATACTGCAGATGCATTGACAAAACCTATGAGCTCTAAGAAGTTCTCTTGGTGTAGAGAGATGTTATAGACATTTTTTGGCACTTCAACCCCAATTATACATTTCCATAAACCAAGGGCTTCTAAGTCCCTAAAAGTGTTGCTTCATGCCCTAAAGGAACAAGGTCAGCTAATTACATCATTTCCCAGAAGTTCTCCACAGAAAACTGCTCAGAACTGGTCAAAACTGAACCATACAGACTGCCCAGCGCAGAGGTTGTGATGCATCTCACCTGTTCAGTGTAAAAGGTGTGATGCATACTGGAAAGCGCTTCTATAGGGTGCAATGGGTGAGAGTAGACAAATGGCAGAGACAGTTTGCAAGGTGGATGATCATGGAATCTTCTAGAAACTTCTCCTGTGACACTTGCCTCTCTAAATTCGCCCGGGGATGAGTAAGAGATCATCAATCTCTAAGTGGAATCAAGAATTATCAGAGAGAGGACACTAATCAAAATCCTAGAAGCTGACTCACCCCCCTACAATCATCTATATATGGATCCCTCATCACAGAGATCCAGAGGCTAGAATCTTGTATCTTGTAAGAAAGTGTTGCTGGTTTCTTGGTGCAACATCATAGTGTTGGGTGATCTAAGATTTTCATGAGGTGACGAAGGGCTTTCATGCTGAGAGGATGACACTGGGTCATAACAATTGGTTGTAATCCTCTTTTCTATTCTTGATATTAATAAAGCTATTCAAGTTTTCCTCCACATTCTTGTATGTTTGATGATATATGCATTTGTGTGGTCAATATATATCTAGTCCTATATTGTTTATGATTGTAGATCTCTGTTCTTCGATAGTATTATGCTGCTTTGATTCCACAAGTGCTTTTTGAAGCTGGGTAGAAGAAGGGGGAGCGGCAAGGATCTGTCAGAAGGGAGAGGAACCAAGCGCAAGACTGAGGTTCGTGACCTTTGTTCCCCTCTTATCTACTTCTCATAAAGGAAAGCGAAAGTAGTTCTAGTTTGTTTGTTTCTAAGATAGATACCAGTCTTAGTGGGACTAGCAGCTCTAAGTGGACACTAGATTTCCCGATAACAAAATGGAAACTCCACTAGGGATCGAATAGATTGTTTTCTTGTCTATATTTGTTTGTTTTATAAACTCACAGACAGAGCCTGAAGTCAAGCTAGCTAGCCTTCGAACTGCATTTTCTATGCAAGTGCAAAGTAGATCAATGTTGCTTTAGTCTATCTCTGGGTTTTTTTTATAAACTGAAAAATCGATTTGCAAACATTCTAATTGCCCTCGTGGTGGCTCTAGTAACCTCATTAGATAAACCGTTGTGATTTATATTCACTGAACATCACTTGCTCGGCCTAAATCCCTAAACTGAGCTGCAAACTGTGACCAAGAACCAATTTGAAGTCTCATCCCTGTACCATCGCATTTTCTCTTCTTGGGAATTTGGATGCATCGCACCTCTCATGTGCAGTAGGTGCACTACATCGCACTTTCCCTATGTTACAGGTGCGCTTATCAGACAAGACCTCTTCTTCTTCCAGATTTTGGTCTTTTGTTCACTCTCTTCAGCTTTATTCAGGAGTTTTGTTGTCTATGATCAGTACACCTCTATGGAAACCCCCTTCCTTTCCATCATTCCGCCTCCATTGTGCAAAGAACTAAAAATATTTTTGTGTATTGTGCGTCATCTCAAGTTCTCTTTTACAAAGAAGTAGCGTAATCGAACTGTCGTTTCTTGATTTGGAAGTGTCGCAAGTGTTGTTTTCAGTCATAGAAGAGAATCCTATTGTTCTTGATGGTCGATTATATTGTTACTCTTGTAATAAATTTGAATTAGTAGTTTTTCAAGTGTCGAAAGCAGTTTTCAATTCAAAATCGCAAAGTGTCATCATTATCTTCCTTTCGTATTTTGAAGAAAAATTGTTAGTACTTTCGATTTGAAAAGATAATTCAGATTTGTACTTATCATTCTTCTTGTCATTCACACATTAAGAAGGCTAAAAACAAATACATGCATGTGCATTTGCATTTTGACTGCTTGTTGGCTTGATTTAGGACAGTGCATCTACTGTGTGCTTTATGCTCTATGTTGAAAGAATCTCATTTCTCTTTCCTTAGTAGCTAGGATTTTCATTGCAAAAAGAAGATTAAACGATTGTTTATCATCTTAGATTTCATTTTAGGAGTTATATATCTACATCACGTGGTGAACCTAAAAGGCAAATTTCTTAAGCAAGAACAACTATAAAATAAATTCAATGAACATAAAAACGCTTTGGAACCTAATGCACAACATTTAGAAGTTTAGGCTAGAGACGTATTCCGGCGTCGTAAATCCTGGTAACTATCGCTTTCATTACTAGTTGGGTGATTCCTCCTCTTTGAGACGACAAGTGCTAGTATGGACTTGTGTTCCCATGTACCGTCGAGTATATATTAGGAGACCACCATAGGTTATATCCTTTATCCTTAGGAAGTCGTGTCTGCCACCCTATCGATCGCAATGCACTGAAAACGGCATTTGGGAAGATTGACTGCCGTACTGTAAAACGTATTCTACAGTTTTGCGATTGGTTTAGTAATCCCTCTGTCTAGATTTCTAGAGTAGTCTCTTTCATTCCTTTTCAGACTCCTTAAAGGAAAAGGTCCATCTGAGCACTTGTCACTTCAGGCTCATTAAAAATCGAAGGCGACTAGAGTCATCTTTTGTTTTTTCTTGACTCTTAAAAGATTGAAAAAACAAGTTGTGTCAAAGCATCTAAAATTCATTTAATTCGGAATCATTTTCCCCTATTATTTTGATTTGATCGAGTAATCCCCAATCGTGGAAGAAATTCAATCAAAACCCCATCGTTCACGGAGGCCTACGAGTCAACCGTCATTGACTCCGGAAACGAAACTATTCCGGAAGAAGCGAACTCATTTGACCAGATTGAAGTCCCCTAGTTTGATTGGAGCAAGTAGTCCGACATCCTTAGAGACTCCGGTCATGGTCACTCCAAACATTTGTGGTATACCTACCTCTACAGAAGAAATTCCACAGCCATAAAAGGAAATTACAACTAATCCTAGTGTGACGGTAAACACTTATATTCTCGAACCAGCTCCATCTACAGCTGATTCAGAAGGTGTTACCCCCCAAACATCAGTTGCTGCAAAACCTATCCCTTCTTCGGCACCAAAAACATTTTACGGACCTGACAGTCTACCCCTTCCACCTGGATTGATTGCCATAGAAGAGATTGTGGAGGATCCTCCATCTAACGCTCCATTGCAATTTGGAGTCGGGATCACCCTATATCCTTCTTCATCGAAAATTAGTCTCCCACCATCATAAGTTCCTGAAGAATCGCTGAGGAATCTTTTAGATAGGTTAAATATGTCTGAACAACCGTCAACATCTAGGACTGTGTCATCCAACATAGCAGCGGAAGAACTTCCTGCTGCTACTCCGACAATGTTCGCCGGCGTACCATCTGTCCCAACTAGCTCTCAACCACTGGATGGAGTCCATCCAGGGGCTGTTTCAACAGTATGGACTGTTCCCGTTTGTTCGTCCAGAATAATATCTAGAATCTCTTATGTTGAGTCTCAACAAATTTATCCTTCGCAGTGTCAATTTGGGCAATCCAGTCCGCAAAGGCAAGTCATTCCTTTGAGCACTGGGTTAACACCGTATGGAGGGCAGTATACCCTTTCATTGTCTCCTTCGGTAGAAAAACCATACGAGAGTTCACAACAGAATTCAGGTTATGCTGGAATTACATCTAACGGTTGGGTGCAAATATTGCCTCAACAACCAAGAGTTGTATACTCAATGCAACAAAGTTTTCCTGTGTCAAATATCCCCACTACGTCGGCTATCGTGACAGTGTCGCAAGTACAAGCGTCGCATGTTGTATGCCAACCTCAGGTTTCTCAGGTCGTAATACAACAACCTCTTGTCCCTACAACGCAACCACAATCATTAACTAGTGGAATGACCCAGGCTCAAACGGGAACCATTACCCCTCATCTTGGTCAAACAGTCGGTACCAGGCAACAGCTCATGGCTTCACAACCATGGCTGGTACAATACCAACAACCGCAATTCCAACAAACTTACCAAGGATCTGAGCAACGAGTCTTTGCAAGTAATGGGCAGCCATACATTCAAAACAGTCAACATCAATCATATCATAATGATCATGCCCATCAACCTTACCAAAGTTACCAGCATCAAATGCATTATGCTGGTATGCAAAGGCCAACTGCTCAGGCAATTCCATCTTATCCTGGGTATGCTTTGCCGAGCCTAAATCTATAGTTGCCTTTCGTAGCGACTTTAGAGTTACCAGATCTGAATCGACTAATGAACGATCCAATTGCTTACACCCATTGGTGGCCAGTGATTCCTCTTCAATTTCTATCAGATATTCCTACATTTAATGGAAATCCGAGTGAAGACCCGTCGAATCATGTAATGACCTTTCATCTGTGGTGTTCATAAAACACTCTCAACGATGATTCAATCAGACTTCGCCTTTTTCAGCAAACGTTAACTGGCCCAGCAGCAAAATGGTATATCGAATTGCCTAGAGCTTCTTTTGATAACTTCAGTACCCTAGCCACAACCTTTTTAACCCATTTTCAGTTACCCATAAGGTAAAAAATAGGGACAGAACTTCTTACCAATTTCAAACAAACGACGGCCACTCACATATCTGATCATATTCATGAGTGGCGATGTCATCGTAGAATGGTAAAAACATATGTTCCTGAACAGCTGTTGGCTGAATGGTTTATTAATTCATTGTTACCTTCTATTACAAAAGATGTGGCAAAGGGAGGAGTCGTCACTGAAGAGCAAGTTATTTCTCATGCACAATATCTAGACTTGATCTATCCTCAGTCTGGCACACTCTACAATAAAATCCCTGATGCTCGTAGACCGAAATTTTCCATTCCTCCCCCTCCTAAATCAAACAAAGACTCTCATGCTGGTGATGGCGTGATAGGTACGACTAGCACGAAAACCGTAAAGGCTATGTCAAAGAAGGCCCGTACGGTTTCAAGTCAAAATGAAAATGAAGAACTTCTTGCCTCAGAAGTAAATTCCATGTCGATTGACAAAGGCAAAGAACCCAAGCAACCAGGGGGCAAGAAGAAAAAGAAAGGGAAGAAGAAGAAGTAGGAGGAGTCGTCTCCTAAAAAACCTTCTGCAAACCCTTCTAGAGATAGGAAACCAAGTCATCCATGCTTTATATGTGATGAGGATAATTGGATGAGAGAGTGTCCATATAAAGCTGATCTTAGAAAATTCTTCAAGAGTTCAAAAACCTCGGCAGTATTGACTGATCCATTTCCGAACCCAGGAACAAATCTGGTTGCTAGCGACAATGCTTCCCCGTCCCAAGTGCTAATGTTGTCGGTTTCGAAGTAGCTAAATGATGCTCAGATATCGACAAGGAATAAAGATTACGGGAATCCACAGATGTCGAACAACAAGGATAATGATCAACCTAGTAGTTTGACAACAACTTCAACCAAAGTTGTACCACCCATCACTCCTGAACTAACGATAAAACCGCCAAAGGGAGTAGTACACAAATCGAAATTTAATCCTCGTGCCAGAGCAGCACAACATTATAATATAGTGGAGGATCTAGCCCAATCGCCGTCCGCTATGTTGACACTTGAGGTACTACAAAATTTCCCCTCCCAAAAGTAGGCTTTATTGTCAGCAATAGGTGGGATTGACCCAACGGATTCCAATCTGGTGGCCTTTAATCACAAAGGATATGACCCTCAGTTACCAGCTCAACTAGCTTTCCTTATTCAAGTGAAAGCCCTCAACAAAACGTTCATCGAACAATTATTGATGAGGGGGCATCTACATGTATTATGTCGATGAGTTGCTGGAAAACTTTAGGATCTCCACCCTTGTCGTGCTCGTCGATGACATTAAAATCATTTCATGGAAAGACATACACCCCATATGGGATATTGAGTAGCTTGCAAGTCAAAGTGGGGGGAAAAACAGTAGAAATTGATGTTGAAGTTATCGACAGAAACCTCGATTACAACATCCTACTGGGAAGGCCCTAGATATATGCTATGGCTATCGTTGTGTCAACATACTTCAAGAAGGTTGCATTTCCCTTCCAAGTAGGAATTACGGTCGTCGACCAACAAATTTTTCTCCCCAACAGTTCACAAGTTACGGGAAGAATTCCGATGATCCATGGAAGCCCTCATTCACTTCAAAATATCAGAGTAGGCCTACTAAAAGACCCTACATTAATGGGGACTTTTTCCCTACCACCTCCAATCAATTTGGCGGAAGTGGCAACGGTGGGAACCTACAATATGATATCTTCTATTCAAAAGATGTCTGAAAATGATATTAACATGGATCATCTACAGGTATTGCCTCCAAGCCCAATAGAAATATTGTAGCAATCAATGTTTTCGGCATGGGAGGCAAACCCGAATCAACGCTCATCAAGCGTGTGGATAGATAGGTATAAGGAATACAACACCCCTTAAGATCCTTGGTCGCAAGTACATACTACAGATGAAGGAATTGTTCAGTCAATGATGATTGACGGGGCACCATGGGAAGATTACCACCATCGTTCCCATATTCCAGATTGTAAGGAGGATAATTCTAGTGACCTTGATCATTCCTCAGTTTTTTACTTTATGTTAAATACTGTAAATACGGTGGATTTCAAACGAAACCTATTCAATATTGAAAAGACTATCGCCATAAGTATCTCGACCAAAACAGATGTTGTAGAGAATATTCATGTCGAAAAATCTTGTTCTCCTTCAGAACTGGAAGTATATTACGCTCTTTTTCACGAGTTCAAAGATGTCTTTGCTTGGTCATATGATGAAATGCCAGGCATTGACTCGAGCATCGTTGAACATGAAATTAAGATGTATCCAGATGTCAAACTGATACGACAATGGCTCCGGTAGGTGCACCCCAAGAAAGCCGCTGCCATCAAGGTGGAAGTTGAAAAACTCCTCCATGCTGGTTTTATTTACCCGGTTCCTCTAACCAATTGGGTATCGAATAGTGTTCTTGTAATGAAAAAACAAGGAATGATTAGAGTGTGTGTCGATTATAGGGATGTAAATCAAGCTTGTCCGAAAGACAACTACCCTACACCCTTCATTGACCAGATAATTGATGAATGCGCCGGATGTGAAATATTTTCATTTATGGATGGATTTTCCAGGTATAATCAAATAAATATCCGCCCACAGGACTAGTCAAAGACTTCATTTATTTGTCCGTGGGGCACATTTGTACATCACAAGCTACCCTTTGGTTTAAAGAACACAAGGGAAACATTTCAAAGGGAAATGAATTATGCCTTCCATGACATCAAGAACATCATTCAACCATATCTCGATGATCTTCTAGTTCATTCGTGAAAGCGGACCGATCATCCGCAGCATTTAAGAGCAATATTTCTACATTGTCGGCACTACAATATACGACTCAATCCACACAAATGTGTGTTTTGTGTCAGTTCTGGTCATTTACTTGGCTTTTTGGTCTCAAAGGACAAGATTCGTGTCAACCCATGTAAGGTTCAGGCAATCATTGATTTGCCTCCACCTTCAAATTTGCTTCAGATTCAGAAACTCCAAGGGAAAGAAAACTTTCTGAGGAGGTTCATTCCAAATTACGTCGAACTTGCTATAGGTTATACTCATCTATTGAAAAAAGAAGTACCCTTTATCTAGGATTAGGTCACGCAAGCTTCCTTTGATGCTTTAAAAGAATCCCTAATAAAAGCATCATTAATGTATGCTCCTGATTATCAAAAAAACTTTAACCTATATCTGGCTGCAGCAAATACGACCATAGCAATGGTTTTAGTTCAAGAAGATGATGGAATTGAACATCCAATATATTATTTAAGCCGAAACTTAAATGATACAGAAATGAAGTACTCCTATGTTGAAAAGCTGGCTCTCGCAGCTATTCAAGTGATACAGAGATTTCGACACTATGTCCTCTTCAAAAGAACTATCATTTTATGAAATTGCAACCCCATGACTTATATATTGTCGCGACAGTTGCTGGGGGGCAAATATTCAAAATGGATAGCAATTTTACAAGAGTTTGATCTAGAATTCAAAAAATCCAAATCAAAGAAAGCCCTAGTTTTCGCGGAGTTACTATGTGATCTCCCATCATCGTCCAACGATGCAACATCCGAAGAAGCAATCATGGACAATTCTTTGTTTCTGATATCTTCAAGCAATCTGTGGTATGGAGATATAATAATCTATCTCCAAACCCAAACATATAGGTCTAATACCTCACGCTCAGAACAACGACGGATTTGATACCAAGCAAAAGACTACGTGATCGTCGGTAATAGCATTACCATCGTGGTATCGATACAGTTCTGCGGAGGTGCCTCACCCATGAGGAGGCCGAGAAAGCCCTGAACAATTGTCATTCAGGCGCATGTGGGGGGCATAAATCTGGTTATGCTACAACTCAAAAGATTTTATGATCAGGATACTTCTAGCCAACAATGTTCAAATATTGCATAACCAGAGTCAAAAGTTGCCATGCCTGTCAAATCTTCGATCGCAAAACCAGAATACCTCCCGTACCTCTATAGCTAGTAATAGTTGTTGGGCCATTCACCAAATGGGGCATAGATTTCATGACATGTCACCCCACCTCGGCTGGGGGGCATGGGTATATCATAGTCACAGTAGACTATTTTACCAAATGGGCAGAGGCGATGCCTACATTAAACAACAGTGGCAAAACGGTTGCCCTCTTCTTTTTCAATCATGTAGTCTCCAGATTCGGCGTTCCACAAGCCATAGTCACAGATCATGGATCACACTTTCGCAATCACATGATGGTTGAGTTAGCTGCCAAATTAGGACTGTCCCACGAAAACTCTACTCTGTATTATCCACAAGCCAACGAAGAAGTTGAGATAATCAACAAGGTCCTGAAGCGCATGCTACAAAGGAAAATTGGAGTCCATAAATGGAGTTGGCACCTGATCCTGTACTCGGCCTTGTGGGCATACCGGACAACGGTGAGGAATGCGACCGGGTTTACACCTTTTCAACTGGTGTATGGCCTGGAAGTGATCTTGCCAGTTTAGTGTGAAATCTCGTCCCTCAAGCTTGCGGTCGACCTTCTCCCCGGAACTTTAGAAGAAGAGGCTCGTTTCTTAGAATTAATGCAATTGGATGAAACTCGTCATGATGACGCTTCAGTTAATGAAGCCCACAAGAAACGAGTCAAAGCACAGTTCAACAAAAATGTCAAACCTCGTGTCTTCTCAGAAGGTGACCTGGTCTTGCTTTACGACCAGGAGTCCGACAAGTTGGGAGCAGGTAAGTTCAAGTCTTTATGGATGGATCCCTATATTGTTAAGCGTGTATTAGCAAAAGGAGCCTACGAGCTGGTGGATTATTATGGGATTCCACTGGCGCAACCTTGCAACGGGTTGTACCTCAAGCGTTACTATGCTTAACTCAGCATAGTAACCCTTATGTTTTTGTTACATTTTTGTTTTCGCTAAGGGTAATTGTTTTGCTTAGGTAATCCACATTTTGCATTTGTTGTAGATGTTGAACCTATTGGAACCATTGTTGGATATGCCGACGGAGCGAGTCGTAGTTCGCAGAACCTATCTTTTGTGGCTTGGGCCATCTTCGATCCCAGCGGCGAGTTGGTGAGTTTCAGAGGGGTATGTATCGGTCGGTCAACGAACAATATCGTTGAATACAATGCGTTGATAAAACTCCTCTCTGATTCCATTGCACATGGCGTACGCCAACTTGTCATCAGGCTAGACTCACAACTCATCATGCTACAACTCACTAGTATCTACTCTGTACGGAATCCAGCTATCTACCGCATGTTCCTAAGGGTCAAGATTTTGGAAAGACAGTTCAATTCTATTCAATATCAACATATTTCTAGAAATTTAAACACATTAACAGACTCATTGTAAAATTATGTGTTAGATAGACATTTGCCACATTTATAAAAAGAAGCATTGCATCAATATTTGCATCAAGATCATGTAACTTAACCAAAATAAAGCTCCGAAAATCAAAAATATATATATAACTGTTTATGGTTTACACATAATGTTCTATAGCCAAGACAAAATTGGTCAAATGACCCAAAACTCAAAATGCTAGGGGGCACCCTAGTATAATGATGCTAGGGATAACAAGTCACCGCCTATGCAATCATGCATAAAAGCCTAGTCCATCGACTCGGCACACTAGTAGTATGTCGCTACAACCTCAGAGGCAGCTCGTTGGTCCTCACGTCTGGAATACCAAGAGTGAGACCCTCGACCTGATCCTGTAATGCTGAAAGAGTCTCGGCCACATCAAGGTCGCGAAGGATGGCCCTCCCCACAGCCTCTCTTGTCGGAGCGGCAGCTGGTGCTCTCAGGCGTACTGCTAGTCGAACTGGTCCAATGTCTGCATGAGCACATGAGTTTTGATTAGTCTTGATCAAAGAAAGCATAGGAACATTATGAAAACAATAAACAAAGATATGGTCAGAGAGTTTACCTATAGCACCCCACTACTCACCAGCCAACAGCACCAAATCCGAGTCACCCCAGAAATCCATACCAGCATATGGACACTCGGCATAAACCATCTCCTAGCAGTTGAACCACTCAAAGAAGGTGTTAGAGAAAGAAATCTAGGACAGACCAGCATGTTGGGCCATGAGGTCAACCCATCTTTGCATTTGTGGCTCAGTCGGTGGAGGTAAACCAAATGAAATGTACTGCGGCTGCATTAGTGGGATCTTTTCCAAGGAAAAAGCAATCAAAATAGAACCATAGCCAAAATTCTTGGATCTTCTACTTTTCACCTTGGTCAGTTGTTCTTTCATCACAGGGAGTACTGCATCACACCATTTGAACACCTTCAGTTCAAGGCATTCCAAGGTGTACTGTTAGCCACATGAAGAGCCGCACTACTAGCCAGTCTAGCAAAAGTGAATAGAATGGTCCTCAAGGACCGGTCAGTGACATCTCGGATGTTGATCTTGTCATCCCTACTCGGCTGAGATCCCTCTCTACAATAAATCTCTCACAAATTGGCCCCCATGAGCAGAACCTGATAATGAAAGAGGGGCACCACGCCTCGACAAACCAGTCAAAAATTAGATGTCCACGACAGTCAGGGGGATGGATTTTCCTCTGATCTGAAACACCTGGATGGTAGGATCCCATGCATTGAGGAAATATTGCAACAAGTTGATTTGTTGCCTCATGCTAGAGATGCGGAAAAACTTGAGCAGGAAACAGTTCCGCAATGCAGTTACCGTACCCGGATCATGTAAAGCAACCATGTCCTCTTCTTCATGCTCATGTTCTCACCATGTAATAACCATTTTGCTCCGATGAATCTCTGAAAACAAACAAGAGAAGAGTCAGGGTCCTGATTTGTCAAAAAACAGGCAAAAATTCCATGAGAAAACAGTGCAAAAGTTTCCCTCCTTGCGCCCATCGCACCCTAGCAGTGTATTGGGAGCGATGCATACTAATTGGCCAGTGACCATTCCAGTATGCATCGCACCTTTCGATATAGGAAGGGTGCGATGGGGCCAGGACAAATTGTTCAAACCCCAGGGGCTTAGCAAAGCAGGGAAACACGCTCAGAATTCAAAAAGGAAAGAATGCAACTGAAGAGCATAGGTTTAGCTCCTACCTAGTCCAAACAGCACCAAGAATTGTCCACAGAATATCCCAGAATTAGTTAGTGAAAATCAGGGGGGAAAAGCACCTCCAGAGCTCCAACAAACCAAGTTCAAATGAAATGGTAAAATGAGAGGTAAAAGTCACCTTTAAATTACTACTCACATAATTCGAGTAAGGTATTAGTGTTTTAACTCATTTTTCAAGCATGTGTTTTCATCTCTAATTGGTTTGATGAAGCAATTGAGCAGGTAGTACGACCATTGAAAGAAAAAAGTGCTAACGGTGAATCAAATAATCAATGACCATTATCACGAGCAGTTTTTATGTGAAGTTCAAGCTCGTTAAAAATTAAACCTAAGCAATGAGCAAATGTTTCCCCCAGAGTTTAAGCTCATTAAAAAATGAACCAATCTCCGATAAATAACCATTGTGAATGCATTATCATTAGCTTTTGAACCTTGGTCGTGTTCTCATCATCACCTCCACTCTGTTTTAGCCGATCATACACCTCCATTTGATTCTTTACCCTTTTTGAGGAACATCTGCGATGAGTGATTCTGTTAGCCATCCTTGTGACACTGCCTGATTGGAAAATTCCAAACCTTACCTGGAATCAGCTGCTACCTGAAATTATCACTCATTCCTCAAAAAACGAGTCTCCTTTAAGCTCTTTTCAACTGACTCGTAAAATATGAAAAGATTGTTGAGCGATTAGCCTCTCTAGCTCACTAAAGCTACTAGAAGTGTTATCCCTCTTCTAGATTTTAATCTTTTTGGACCTGAGGGATTATTATACAAAAATATCGAGCACTTGTCTTGTTCAGCTCGTTAAAACTATTGAAAATTCATCCCTTTCGTATTATTTTATACTTTTTCGGACTTAAGGGATTATATCACGAAAAAGGATTGTTGGAGTTTCCTTTCCGTCCCTTTTCAGACTCTCTAAGATTGAAAAAGGACTGAGTTATCATTGTCATTAAACTCGTTAAAATCAATAGCGACAAACTTGTCCAAATGGACGAGAATGAGTTTCACTGTCGCTAGGCTCGTTAAAACATAGACCGATTCGCCCGAAGGGAAAATTATAGAACAAGCATATGTTATCCTCCTCAAGCTTGATAAAAATAAAGAGGTACTGGTCAGAAATCACTGGGGAAAATTGGGAGGAAAACTTGAAGAAAACTTATTGGTAGCAAGTCACTCTTGAACATGACACTTTCACTCCACGTCCGAGTCAGGTTGGGTTATTCCGTTCACCGGTCATATCATCATTGGTCCATCATACCATCCATCTTTGGGGTTAACGCTACCAATCCATTTCAGTGTCACCAGTATGTTCAAGAGAAGTCGCTCAGAGAATTCACCTGTGTCTCATCCACTATAATACATTCACACTCCATTCTTTCATGACCGCCACCCTAAACCCTATATCATCAAATCATTTTCACCTCCAAAATCATTTGCTCCGTTCTATGTCGTAGATGTGGGATTCATTAAGGCCCTCCTACGACGGGTCACTTCTTGTCGACATCAGCTCACTATCCAAGAAGTTGACCTAGGAACAACCCTTTCAGTACTTTGAAGCTTGCATGCCTCAATGGCAAGTTTCTCACTTTCGGCGACAGGTTTACATCAATGGCCTTCGACCGAGAGATTTTGTATGGTGTTCGACGCCAAGTCCCATTTTCACACCACGCGAATTTTATTGTAGTACCTTGAGGGTCATCATCATTATTGGTGATTCCTCTCGTGCCTGTTAACAGCTTACATCATTGGCTGGTAATCAGGCGATGTCTTTCCATGTTCAACTCTAGAACATCTTTCACATGGATCGACTTGTACTCCGAGTGAAGATTGAATGAGTTTAAAGACCCCAGATCTAGTTTCATCCATCTGGGCTGTGATATATTCAAGAATATAAAGCATCAAATGTACATCATTGCCGAACAGATGATCATCCGAATCAAAGGATGATGACTCTGTCCAAATCATCAGTCTGCTACATAGACGGTTGTCTGTCCTATGTACATGAAAATGAATTTATAAATCTGAGCATGGGAATGCCCGCCTCAGCTAGATCATGAAAAATATTATGAAGATAATGTATTGTATTGTATCTTATTATAGGTCGTCTTCCAACTCGAAAAAACTTCAGATCCTCATGATAGAGCATTTCACCCGACATCAAAAGATTAACGACCTCATGCTTTAGGGGGCAATTGTTATAGACATTTTTGGGCACTGCAACCCCAATCATAC
>APFE030268703.1:3291-29073 GCA_000404065.3 Pinus taeda | reverse complement strand
CAATCATCTATATATGGATCCCTCATCACAGAGATCCAGAGGCTGGAATCTTGTATCTTGTAAGGAAGTGCTGTTGGTTTCCTGGTGCAACATTAGTGTTGGGTGATCTAAGCTTTTCCTGAGGTGAAGAAGGGCTTTTATGCTGAGAGGATGACGCTGGGTCTGAACAATTGGTTGTAATCCTCTTTTCTATTCTTGATATTAATAAAGTTATTCAAGTTTTCCTCCACAATCAAGTATGTTTGATGATATATGCATTTGTGTGGTCAATATATATCTGGTCATATATTGTTTATGATTGTAGATCTCTATTCTTCGATAGTATTATGTTGCTTTGATTCCACATGTGCTTTTTGAAGCTGGGTAGACAAAGGAAGAGTAGCAAGGATCTATCAGAAGGGAGAGGAACCAAGCAAGGAACCAAGCGCAAGACTGAGGTCGGTTTCCTTTGTTCCCCTCTTATCTACTTCTCATAAAGGAAAGCAAAAGTAGTTTTAGTTTGTTTGTTTCTAAGATAGCTACCAGTCTTAGTGGGACTAACAGCCCTGAGTGGACACTAATTTCCCGATAACAAGAGACAATGTGCATTTCAGGGTCGGAAAAATGACTAAGCTCTCTTGTGGCCCCTTGTGGAAAGAAAACAACAAGTGGGAGAATGTTGGGTTGTGTTATATTCTTTCCACGACTAGCCACGTAGTTAAACTAGGGGTTAGAGGGGGGGCGAAAGTCCCCTTCTTGTAACGATTGTGTAGCGGGGGGATCACAGGGGGTTGAGGCATACTCGTAACCCCACTTTATGGGGTTCGGGGCAATCGCAGCCCCGGGCAATATTTTGGTTTTGGCCCTATGTTAGGGATGGGCGGAACCCACCTATGGTTTTGCTTGATTTCTTCACATGTTTTTTTGGATTGATGGTTTTCGGTCCTGGTTATTGGATGCTTTGGCATGTATAAATATGTATTATAACATTGAAAGGAACATAATGAAAAATCAAGCTGGTAGTCCCAGTTTTGTGATCCAGGGGAAAATCTCTGTGTATATGTGTTTTATGTGTTATGCTCTCGCATTATTTATTTTATGTTTTTTAGAATTCGTATGCAAGTAATTTATGTACGGGGTTAAAACCTACAATTTCTATTCTGAGAAAGACCCAATTGAGATTAAAGACAGGGATAATGTACTATCAGTTGCATGAGTTTTCCTATAAATAAAACTCATGCATGCAAAATGAATTCATTCCTTGAGTATTGCGCAGTTTTACAGGGTGTGAGATCAGTGTCTGTGATCAATGTTACACTTGGTAACAGTAGAATCACCGAGGAGAAACAGTGCAAGGAAATAGGATCTTAGAGGGCAGAGGAGAAGGCTTATGAGCAGTCTATTTTGTCTGTGAGCATCTATGAGGGATTGTACTGAGAGCTGGCTAGCTATGAGAGCTACGATTTTGTGTAATCCTAATATATTTCCACTTGTATGATAATATAGATAGTGGGGTTTTTTAGCTGAGGCTTTCCCCTGAGTATTCTTCTGTGATTCATGTGCATTGATTCTCCTTCTGGTTATATGTGTTCAGCTTGATCTTGCTCAAATCTTGTAAGCTTCCACAAAATTGATTGTAGAAGTAGATTAAAGTATTTTTCTTTAGTTATATTGCATTATCAGGTTATTCTACAGTTAGAATTTCTACACACCCGTCATCATTGTACCAAAGAAGGATGGGACTTGGAAAATGTGTATAGATTATAGGGCTAAATAAAATCACGCTCAAGAACAGATACCCCTTGTCCTATCATAGACGATCTACTAGATCAGTTGCAGCAAGAAAAGTATTTCACCAAGATAGACTTGAATTCTGGATATCATCAGGTTCGAGTCAAAGAAGAAGATACATGGAAGACCACCTTCAAAACTAGGAAAGGTTTGTATGAGTGGTTACTTATGCCATTTGGCCTATGTAATGCACCGACTATATTATGAGATTAATTAATGATATACTGCCCCATATTATAGATTCATTTATTATTATCTATTTGGATGATATACTAGTATATAGTGCTACTTGGGAGTAGCATATTTCACATTTGATGCAGTTGTTGGAAACATTGAGGAAGCACCAACTGCTAGCAAATATAAAGAAGTGTGATTTTGCACAGCAGCCTTTGATGTATCTAGGGTATGTGATTGGTGGAGGGGAGTTGAAGATAGATCCTTCCAAGATGGTGGACATCATGAAATGGTTGGTGCCTACTCATGTTTCTGAGAAAATTCATAGCCTCATTTTCAGTGGTAGCAGCACCACTCCATGCCATAACAACAAGTGGCAAGAGTTTCCATTGGGGAAAAAGTTAGCAAAAGGCTTTCGAGGAGCTAAAGAAGAATTCAATCAAGCACCAGTTCTGGCATTACCAAACTTGCAGTGGCCCTTTGCAGTGGAGATAGATGAGAGTGGGTATGTTATGGGAGTTGTCTTGATGCAAGGAGGAAGGCTTGTTTTCTACCATTCTGAAGTATTTCATGGGGTAGTTCTTAACTACCCTACCTATGATAAGGAGATTTATTCCATGGTGCAAGTTGTGAAGAAGTGGAAGCATTATCTGATGGGAAAGGAGACAGTAATCCACACAGATTACCAGCTGTTACAATACTTGTAGGCCCAAAGTAAGCTATAGCATACCAGGCATTACAAGTGGATGGGGTTTTTACAGTAGTTTCATTTGGTGATCAAGTATAAGAAGGGTAGCACAAACAAGTTGGCCGATATGATTTCAAGTCCACCGACATCAAAGATTACAAATTGGGGTACTCTTATGCACATGGAGCCATTCACCCATGATGCATACATATAAACATATTTAGAAGATGAGGGCTTCAAGGAGGTGTATCAATAGTTGCAAAGTCAGAGTCATGTGCACGATGGCGACAGAACTGTTTACTACCATCTCCATGATGGATTACTTTACAGGTTCGATAAGCTATGTGTTCCTAAAGGTGAGTGTTTGAAACTAATTAGAGAGGCTCACACCTCCAAGGTTGCAGGGCACTTTGGTGTAGGGAAGATCGTGGCTAACTTTCATAGGTATGTGTATTCACCCAAGATTTAAGAGCAGGTAGCTAGGTTCATAATAGGATGCATATTTTGTTGTACCAGCAGCCAAGCAATAGGAAAAAAGGTCTATATCATCCCTTACATGTACCTGCTCATCCTTGGGAAAGAATTTCCATGGACTTTGTGGAAGGTTCACTGACAACCTTGAAGGGACATGACTAACTATTCGTGGTAGTTGAAAGGTTCAACAAGATGTGTGTTTTAATGCCCTGTAAAAATACCATCAATGGACAAGAAGAAACAAACTTGTTCTTTGGACAAGTCTGGGTGCACTTTGGGATACCAAGGAGCATAATTTCAAATAAGGACATATATTTCTGAGTGCATTCTAGACTAAACTGTGGGAGAAGATGGAGACAAAGTTGAAGAGATCTACAACATTCCATACACAAACAAATGGGCAAACAGAAGTAGTCAACAGGATTTTGGTGTAGCTTCTAAATGGATACAACCAGAAGCATCTAAATACCTAGGATTAAAATCTAGTATATATGCAACATTCTTATAACAAATCAGTGCACACTTCTAGAGGAAAGTCCCCATTTGAAACTTGTTTTGGATATTTTCCACCTTCACCTTTGGATATTGCATATGGGTAGCAAGGAGGAGTGACGAAAGATCTTACAAGAGATGTTTTGAGGGTTAAAAAATTAATAGTGAAGATCAAGTAGATCCATCTAAAGGTAAAAGAAACACTATAGAAGTCACAGGAGAAGTATAAGGCCAGGCATGATCAACACAATACAGATAAATCATTCAATATGGGAGACAGAGTATGGCTATAGTTGAATAAGGAGAGGTTGCAGAGGCCTGGTAAGAAAATCAAGGCTCTGAGGTATGGTCCCTTTGAGATACTGGAAAAGGTGGGTGACAATCCTCATCGACTCAGTTTACCACCATATATGCACATTTACTCAGTTGTGAATGTAGAGAATTTGAAACTCTATGAGCCTTCCATGCTTGATCAGGAAGAGGAACAGGTACTACCTTCTGTGGTGGATTTTGTACCAGACACTCAGGAATAGTTAACAAAAGATATATTTTTACAAAATAATTCCAGAACAAAAAGACAGGGGCAGCATGACCTTTGGCAGATTGGTTTGAAGGGACAACTTTCAGGCAAAGCTAAATGGTACACCAGAGAGAAGGTGAAGGAAAAACTTTCTCACCTCCTTCAATAAAATCTTTTGGGGACAAAAATCCTCCCAAAATGGGGAGGTGTGCTCCGAATTGGATCATTATATTTTTTTTCATCCATATCGATGCATTTGGAGTGGAAAAAGTGGAGGAATTAGCTCACATGATTGTTTTTACCGGCAAGACCTAGTTTGGCGAAACAGGGTCTTAAACCTTCTCGGAGCGTTTTGAGGCATCAAACGACATTTTTTTGGGTGAATCTTTTTTTCATTTTCATGGTGTCTTTTCATGCTATTCTACACATAGATACCTTTCCAATGGCACAAGAAGCGCGTCAATTGAAGTATGTATGCAAAAGTTATGTCACTAAGAAGTTGACCTTCCTATTTTCACACCTATAGTTCGGGAGGATGTCACATCAACCCCCATTATTTATGGAAAAGGGGTTAGCCACGTGTTTTTTATTTAAAAGACTCAATAATAATCTATTTTTTAACTCTATTTAAGAGTTGATGTAGTCAAACTTAACCACTAGTAGGAAATTGGGTTGTGTTATAACTGAGCCACTAGGAGGAAGGGGCATTCCATTCTTTCAAGAGCATTTTGTTCCATAACTGAGCAAAGATAACCGGGAGAGATAGGAGGTAGAGCACACAGAGAGGATTTTTGCACCATAGTAGCCCATGGGCCACAGACATTACTTCTTTGTACCTGCAACCATATTTCCAAACAGAGAGAGAGAGCTAAGGTGGCCTCACCTTCCAGCCGATTTTTCTCTCGTAAGGGTTTCCCAGAGAGCATATCTTGTTTGTTATGTGTGTGTGAGGTTATTTTGTTGTTATCTATTTTTTTGCATAATTTATATTCTCATGCATGCACTAATTAAATTTAATTCCATAGATCTTAAAGTTTAATAAATTGTAATAGTGTAGAATTTTCGGAGTTTTAAAATAATATTATTAAATATGTTGTGACAAACTATCTAGTGGAATATCCATGGCATTTTATGAATCACGAGTAGTTTTGGAGAAGGTGATTTACCGTCTCTTGATTGTTGTTGTACAAATAACATGAATATGGACCTTCATATCCCCTTCACCATATGTGATCCCATGTAAGCATTTTTTTCTGGGCTAGCATCCAAAGGAAATGTGCCAGCTTCTACCACAGCTTTTGTTTCCAAATCCAATCCCATATTTTTCCTTTGGGGAATTAATCAAAAGAAAAGGCTAGAGAGTAAGCTTCTTTCACTAAAAAGTTCCAAGCTATTTTATAGCCCCATCTTAACTTATTTTGTCCATTCTAAATTGGATTTTTTCTCTAGTTAGTGAGATCTTCAAGAAGAGATCATTTGTTTTGGAGAAAGTCAAAATGGTCCAATCTTCTTTGGTTTTCCATGTGCACTTGGAGTGTTGTGCCTTCTTCAAATCTTTGAAACTAGGCTTAGTATTAACTATATTTTCCATTCCAAATGATTTTCCATAGATAAATGCCCCCTTGGAGCCATCTCCACCACAGTTTGGCGCCATTAACTTTTATGAGTAGATATGGATTTCTAAGATTGAGGTCTCCTCTCTATTTTGGCAAGCATAATTTTTCCCATGCTGCCAAGGCCCATTTACGTTCTCGAGTCACTCCTCCCTAATAGAAGGGGTGATATATGTTTCAAACGGTGTGAAGGACACCCTTGGGTGCTGCTAGAACATAAATTCAATAAATCAGGAGAGCTTGCAAGACATATTTAAGGAGGAATAACCTTCCAGCTATATTGAAGGATCTAAAGGTCTAGTTATTTAGATTTTTTGGAAATTCTATCAAGAAGATCTTTCCAATGAACCATTTCTAAAGAGTTATAAACTAGAGGAGTGCCAAGGTAGATCACCAAAAGTGAGGAATATTGAAATCCAAGGATTCAAACAAGGTGTGCTTTAATGCTATGGTGAGTGTTAAAGAAAAATTCATGGGATTTGGAAGGGTTGGCTGAGGTACCTGAGTCCAACATGAAATCATCTATAATTTTCTTGATGTACTTTGCTTCTTGAAACATAGGGATGTCCATTAGCATTGGATCATCAACAAATTGTTGATGTGTAATAGGATCAGTGGAGTGCCTTTGACATCACCATGAAGCATGGTTGCTCACATATAGCACCCCAAACCTTCAACTGCTAAAACAAAAGGAAGGGAGAAAGTGAATCCCCTTTCCTTATGCCACTTTACAAGTTAAGGTGGAAGAAGGGGATCCACTGATCAAGATGGAGAAGAATGGGGAAGAGAATAAGGAGAAAATCCACTCAATCCATTCTTTAGAAAAATCGAAATATTTTAACACATGGAAAAGGAAAGACCAATTTAAATTATCAAAATCTTTGGAGAAATCAATCTTGATAACCATACCTGCCTTTTTGAATTTTTTCTTAGAGTGAATTAGCTCATGGGCTACCAAAATACCATCAATAATTTATCTACCTTCCACATAGCTATATTTCTCTTTGCAAATAAGTGAAGGGAGCAAGGGCTTGAACCTATTAGCAATTATTTTAGAGAGAATATTATAAATCATATTACAAAGATGAATGGTTTTGAACCCATTTGGATCAATTGCTTGGGTTGTTTTAGGAACTAGAGTAAATAAAGTTGTGTTAAGTTCTGAGAGTATGGAGGGGGTTAATCTTGAATCTTCTACGAAAGCCATACTTTACTCACCCAAAAAAGCCTAACAAGCTTGGAAAAAGTCTGACTAGAAATCCATCGGGCCCTGGCACTTTATTTTTGGGAAAAATCATAACTTCTTCTTCCACCTCTTGAATAATTATCTTTCTCATGAGCGTTGAATTTGATCCTCTATGACTAGATGAGGAATATGACCGATATTTTTCTCTATTGTTGGGATATTATTAGGAGATGCCTTTTTTAGAAGATGGTTGTAGAAAATACTGAGTTGTTTTTCCAAATCCTTTTGATATGTTAGCCTTTTCATAGCTAAATTCAAAAGGAAGAATACTTGATTGTGGTGGTGATGTTGTAGCACGGATTTATGGAAGAACCTAGTGTTTTTCTCCCCTTATTTGAGCTAGGTGATTCTCAACTTCTACTTCCACAATATTTCCTTCTAGTTTCTCCTAGGTTTCCAATTTTGATAGGATTTATAAATATTGTCGCACCAAAGTATCCAATTGACGTTCAAGAATTATGTTTTGTTGCATCATTTCCATCTTAACTTGTAATTGGAGTTTATCCTCAAAAATATTGTCAAACTCTTCACAATTCCATTTTTTAATGTGCATTTTAAGGAGTTTGAGTTTATGTGGATTCTAAGAGCCAAAATCTCTAAACCTTTAAGGGTCAATTGTTTGGGGTTGATTTGAGATCCATCACGAGGGGAATTAGCCAATGATCCAATCTTGGATTATGAAGAGTAATCACCTCCAAAAACATATCCTTTTCTGGTAAGGTCTTAGAAACCAAAAATCTTTATAAGTGGCATGCAATTTGGTTCTTACCTTCTCTGTGATTATTTCAGGTGTATATACCATTGATTGTTCCAACATCTATGGTATGCATTTCCTATGATGTTGTCCTTGAAGAGATGTTAATCAATGTCCAATATTCTCAAGCCACCTTTCTTTTCTTTGAGGGATGTAACCATATTGAAATCCCCACAGACGATGAAACTTTTTCCTTGATACGATTTATTGATTTGTTGAAGAGTGTTGAGAAAAAGGGTTTTCTATGTTGGGAGATTAGGCCCATAGATTCCAATAAGGAAACTAGTTTTTTTGGAGCCTAAGGGTTGGAATTGACCTGCTAGGATTCTTGGCATGGAGAGGCAGTATGAGAAAACTATTTCTTCTAAATTCAAGATCACTGTTAATCCTCTTACATGTACATTGGAATTAAGAGACTATGCTTGGATCCCCTTCCAACACTTGGAGGTAAAGGGTTCCATTTTTTCACTTAAGCACTTAATTTCCTGAAGAATTAATATGCTCAGTTTCTCCCTTGGGGACTTCATTAGGGGAGAAATACCATACAATGTGGATTCATATTGGGGGATATATATTGAGGAAAAAATAGCATAATATATTGGGGTATATATAGGGAGTAAAGGGTTTTTATATTGACAGGTAGAAAAAAATGGAGCTCAAAGTTAATGAAAAAACATAAAGGGGTATTAAAAAATGTTAATGAAAAAATGGATACCTATAATATCTAGTGGAAGTAGGGTTTTTTAAATTGTAAGGGTGTATTGGGTTTGTATTGGTAGGGGTTACATAATGTGATTTTTAGGGGCATTTTTCAATATGTAGTCAAATTAAGGGTATTTTTTAATATGCCACGAACGCATGTGATAGGTCAGAGATTCATTGAGTGAAGCCCTCATGGTTTCTCCTTTTTAATTTGATCCTTCAAGAGTCTCTGCTTCCCTCTATAATTGAGACCTTGTATATTTGAACATATGACTTTCATTTGGAGGGAGAGAGGGGGGGTGGGGGAGAACACATCAATGATCAGATGGACCTTACCCAAGCTGGATAAAAACACTCCCACTTATTGGATTAACTCTTGCCTTGATTTCCTGCCACGCTTCTTCTCCTCACAAACAAACCCAAGGGAGTTGTTGTGTGCAAAGGGAGGCATTTTGAGGTCGTGTCCTCTAGAGGCAGGGCTCAATTCCTTGCTGAATTTTTAATCTTGAGAAAAAGTTGATGGAGTAGATCCATCAATGGATCCGAGACTATTATGGAGTCTTGATCCCACAATTCTTCCAACGTAGCTAATCATAATGCATGTTCATCTGAATCCAAATTCTTAATTTCTTCCATATTTACTCGTGTGTCAATACTCGATTCATTTTCCTGCGTTGCCTACACCAAAACTGACATCTGTACTTCTTCTCCACTGGATCTTCATTAGATTTTTTTGGGTTTTTCCTCTTTTTGGCTGAATTTTCCTACTTAGGATTTTCTTTAATCTCTAGAATATCCATGTTGTTTTCTAGATCTTCCTATGGGATCTCCATGTTTGTAAGCACTTCATACCTTTGTTGGACTGAAAGGGATCCTTGGAGTTGGAAGTCAAGGGTTTTTTGTTTCTTCTATGATTGTTTGGCTACTGAAATCCCTCTTAGTCAACCACTATGGATTGCAAGACTTAAGGTTGAGGCTAAGGATTTACAAGAGGGAAATCCTTAAACAAGTGGCCATATTCATGGCATCGCCGACATCTAAAGGGGACATGTTCATAATCGATGGCATGCATTGTGTGCTCATCTTCGAAGGAGACATATATTCATGTATATGATATTCTACTGTATGCAATATATTGCCTAGTTTTTGTAATCTCTGAAATTTTTACAAAACCGATTCTATTGCCAATATATTATAGGATCTCCTCTTGCTTGTATTCAATTAGAAATGTATACAGTCGAATCCCTACTTGGGATGCTAAAAAATTCTCGTTATCATGGTTATAATCAAGGATCCAAAAGCATATGAATAAACCACGTTGTTAAGAAAGCAAGGGCCATACTCAAAGAATCTCATGTGATCTTCTAGATTTGCAAAGACTAATGCAAAGAAGCCCTTGGCTCCTAACTAAAGCTCAATGTGTCCCTTTATTGCCACATATGCTTGATCCAAGAGATCAAATCCTTTTTTGATGGCCATATTCCAATAAATTTGCATATCAGTGCATGTCCCTGCACATATCAGATGTAGCTAGCAATTTTATCTGATTTCTCATATCTTGGATTTCGAACCACATTGGGAGACAACAATTTTGACCTCCATGATTGGAGACCCTGCTTGATGAGTTGGTTGGTGATTCCCAAGAACATATTGACGAGATGTTGTAGAAGGACCAAGTCGCCTAGCGCTAGTGTCTCCAAAAGCAACATTTCAGTAGGAAGGGTGTGAGTGCCCCTACCCCCAATACACCCTATGAGGACGTCATAAACTCTTCAATGCAAGAGATTTTACAACGAAAATCGACTTTACCAATAGAATGCTAAACAGATCGAAACTGGCTATGACAACATAAGATAATCTGTAAAATCCTAACTCGATCTTTTTCATTTTTTTAACTATGTAATATTCACTATAGAAAATTATTTTATTTTAATAGAATAATAATATATTCCATGCCAAGAATCACTCTATTTCACATTAAAAGAAAATAACGTAGCACAATAAAAATATACATTTTGTGTATTTTGAAGGTAAATATTTTATATAGTATTATTAACTATTTTCATATTATATAATATTTTAAAACAAATTTCATATATTTTCATATTATATTAATATTTTTTTAAAACAAATTTCACATATATATAAAGATATGATAGCCGTGGTATATATTAAATTTTTTAATAATGTTAGAACCTAAAAATAAGGAAGAATGTATAATATGAAAAATTAAATCAAATAATAATATGTATGTTTGAAAAATATTTAATTCGTAGTTAATGTTATCTTTAAGAAGGTTGATAATTGATCGTTACCGCAATAAATTATAAATTAATGTTAATGATTTACGAATTAATAATAAACCAAAAATTTATCGTTTAACCTTAAGCTAAAGCATCTTTTAATAATACACCTTTCTAACCCAACTATATAATAAATCAACATGTTTACCATGAAAATTGATATTACATGGGGAAGAATTTAATTCCCACTTTACTCTTCAACCAGCTTGGAGAATAATTTAAAAGCATCCTTTAACAAGGGGGAGTTGCAAGCAACAATTCTCTGTCGTGCTTAGTAAGCACTTTTAGGATAAAGTTTCAGATTCACCAGCAGTGAATCTAGTTTATTCAATTTGAGTGAATGTGTCAGTCGTAGTAGTTTCAGTCCCATTTGTTGTTGTTTAAGTTTACTTTGCACTTGTTAATGTGTCAGAATTGGAAGAACTTTCAAACTTTTACAACGCATCAAATTGATCTCTTGGAGATTCCTTAAATGCTCTATGGAATTTGGAAGCACCTCCAATCTTTTACAGTAGCGCAGATTGATATTCTGAGGATTAGATAAATACTTGGAGAAATTTCGGAGTATCAGAGCCTGTATATTTTGTTGCTTAAGCAGTAGAACCGCCATCAGTATATTATCTTATTGATCCAATCGGTGATCCAGTTTATCCATAAGCATCAAAGCCAGTATAAGTGACCATTTACCAGTAAGATGCAGCAACATTATAAGCAAGAGTAAGGGGAGAGATTGCATAAGAAGAAGAGGTGGGGGCAGTGTATCATTCTGTGAATTGAGTTTCTACTAAGTCTTAACAAGCGGCACCCAAAGCAATTCAAGAGCCATCAGTCCTCTATGTTCCATGTCCAATTGGATAACCTGGAACCTGTTAATTAAGAACCATTTCTGGATCCAGAACCAGTGGATTGAGTTTCCTAAGCGCTTTCACACTAGTAGATCCCACATAGGCATAAACAAAGTTTGCTAAAGCAGGCAAGGTAAGAGTTTCATCAGCATCAAAGCATGCATAAACTAGACCCACATCTTTTCCTGAGAACTTTCCTAAGAAAGCCAGCAGTTTGCCTAGCGTACCTTCCACTGTCCAATAGCATTCCAGTAGTAATAGAATCGCTTTGACAACAAGCCATTGAAAGTAAGGAACTAATTAAGCTCTATCTGAAACCCCGACAAGCACGCAAGGAAACAGTGCCACCATAAATCCTAGCTATAGCCAAGTCAGCTCATGTTAAGCCTGCACCTGTAAGAGCACAAATAGTGGATTCGTGGTATTTTGCACACTTCTACTAAGGGAGAACCTATACCAGGACCAGGTAGAGCTAAAGCTAGTGGAAGAGCAAGACTAGGAGAGTATTATTATCTACGGGTTATATATCCACCGCTGGCAGTTATATATCCACCACTGTGTAAGGTCGGAGGTTTCCTTTGCCTTTGCTGGCTCTGTCCCCATCTATGCCAACTGTTTCTTTGGCTCACTCTGGAAAAGTTAGAGTGAAAATGGAACTCTCAGGGATGTTTTGTGATGGAGGCTAATAAAGTTCACCTCATGCCATGTCATTTTACTACTAGCTATAGCTTGACTTTCTCATACCTAGCCTAAGCACTTTAGGAAGTTCCTAGTCTAGCCCTAGAATGTCTAGTTATTCAGCTGTAGTTGAGCCCTGTCAGGGGCATCCTCTTCCCTCTACGGAAGAACCAGAGCCCTAGACCCTAGACCCCTCGAGCTAGAAATATAAATCGCTTACCGCTACCGACCATCAGTAGAAGCAAAGGCATCAGAGTAAGAAGCGAAGGCAGTTCATTACCCAATTAGAGATCGAGATTGATAGCTAGCATCTTAACCAGTTACAGGGCCATAGCCCATTCTAGATCCATTATCAGTTGACTCCGTAGAGGCAAAAGCAAAGGCGGGGGGAGCAACAAAGTAATAAGCCACGGTGGAAGCAGATCCAAATCCAGATCTGGATAAAGAGAAAAAACCACTAGAGAAAGATCGAAACCTAGTTGAAAACGTAGCATGGGTGGTTACAATAGTAGCTTCATCAGTAGCAGTTTGAGATTGAGACCCAGAGCCATATATTGACCTGGTTCTAGGAGCACCATTTCAACAAGTCACTTGATTCGTGCTCGAGGACAACCATGTAGTCTTAGATATTCAGGCTCTAGACAGTAGGCTACCTAACTGCACCAACCCACCTTATCTCTTTGCCTTCTATCCTTACCAATAGAATCATTAACTAAATATATTCCCCTCAATAAATCATTCATTCTTACTAGTTCAAGGAAAAGGAATTGACTCAACTTATTTAGTTAAGGGGGCTGCCAAAGAATTGACTAATAATTTAGCTGGAAATATACTTAGGAATTGACTAAGCAAGGAGGCCCTCTAAATAAGTAACCTAAGGGCTACCAGCATTTCGCCTATCATCCCAACTTGTTCCAGCTTACCTTCGTTCAATTAGAGATCAATATCTATAGGCATATGCATATGCAAAGCGAGTAGTTCTAATCCTGGGTTTAGAGTGAAAAAGGGAGTCCAAAGCCCATAAATACATATTACATATATAATACATGCGTAGTTCGATGGTTACAAAGCACGTATATAAAACATAACCCATGGCCAGTGGTTCGAGATCATCCCTAGACAAATAATAGCCAATTGTACAAAATATGAACGTTGTTGCCCTATGCTAGAGTAAGCACCATGCCTCCCCAATGAATAGGCAAAGAAAGAGCCTAGCTTCCACCAACGAACAGGATCATAGGGGGAGCTTTCATTCAATCATTACAAAAGAAACTACATGGCCATCCGGAATAAATCAAAATAGGCGGAAAAACGCGGATCCCTGGACCAAAAACCAACCCCAACATGGGTCCCGTATCAAGCCAAATGCATAATCATACCTTATATAAGCACCCTTTTTCATGATAATAAAAGAAATACCAAACCAAACCAAAGCAAAAGAAGCAGTTGTAAGACACACTAGCGGTAGAGAATACATATGAACAGAATAGAACCTCCATGGTGATGGACTCATTGCAAGACACCACCCATTCAACAACAGAAATGAAGGAAAAAATACTGGTTGTGGCTGAGCAGTATAGGGATATCTACACCGCAACCCAAAACTGGGTGAATCTAGTCAAACAAAGAGAACGACTGGTTGAAGAGATACAAGAAAGAATAAATAAAATGAAAGTAGAGGCAGACCTATTGATGGATCGTGACTGTCACACCGCCAAGACTACGCTGCATCACTACATAAATCATGATCTCTTTTAATAAATAAAATATCATGATAATGCCATTTGGGATTCCTGTCCCTAGGAAACTCCTTTGTCTAACATCTTGTTGCATAGAGAAATTAATAAAAAATAAAAAAATTGAATAAATAACAAATAGAAAAGTAAAAATTGCAGGTGGTTAAATAAAGAAACATAAAGTTAAATATAGAAAATATAAATCTTTCTGATGGGCACGTGCAGCTTGCATGTCACCCATGTATCCTCCTCCACACTAAATCTTGCATGCAGCCCATGTATCCCCCCTCCACACTAAATCTTTGGTATGTGCCAAGAGATTCAATTGAAACAACCTCGCTAATGAAAAACAAGAGATTCAATTGAAATATCCTCGCTAATGAAAGATGGCCTTGCTATCGATTCCAACCATACCACCCAGCAATCCCAGTTGGTTGTACCACACTTTCATATATTGAATTTTAAGAGCGAAAGGTGGCGTATGCGGTAATGGTAAAAAAAGGTAGGGTTGGAGTGGGCTTATAACCTTTCACCAGCTTATCGAATTGATTCAGTCGAACCAGTGAAAATAGTTGCACCACCAACAACAGAGTTGATCCAGTCGAACTAGTCGAAATAGATGCACCACCAACAACGGAGCCAGCACCAGCAGCAGAGGCAAAATAAGAGCAAGAACTGAGCAAGCTTACCATTTTTCCTTTATCCAAACGAAATGAAATTGTTTCATCACGGAGCACATTCAGAGGTGGTCTGCCCCACTTCCTGTATTGTTTGTTAGGTAATACAAGTTTGGAATGCAGCTTTGCCTTTATGAGTACATTGAAACAGCGTGACGCCTCGGTAAATGATGCCAATCCATCAACACTATATGTTGCTCACAAGAATTGCATCTAATAAAATAAAATACAACAGCGAGATGAAATTTATGAATATAATGAAGGCCTCCAGCATTTTCTGCATCATGAAACATTCAATCCACTACTTCAAAATATGTCTACAAAGCAAATAAAAAGGGAACAAAGATAACCAAAAGCAGAATTGATAGGTAGGCGGTGCATGTATTAAGATACCAGGCACTTTCCTCTGTGTCCGATGTGTATCTCCTTGCAAGCCAACTTGGGTGTACAGGTGATCATTGTTTTAGGTAAACAAATTCCAGTAGAGTTAGTATAAATTTCTAATTTTTTCTAGTTATTCCAGTAGAGTTAGTATAGAAATAGGAAAATTTTCTAATTTTTTATGTCAAGAAGTTGAAGCCAAAGCTCTCAAAACCCAAAACCCAAATTAGAGTATGCAAAAATTGAAGCCACGGCTATCAAAACCCTTTAATTAGAGTATATGAAGCAGAAGAAGAGTTTGTCAAGATAATTTACCCAAAAGCTAAGTTTCTAATTTTTTCTAGTTATTCCAGTAGAGTTAGTATAGAAATAGGAATTTTTTCTATTTTTTTCTGTCAATAAGTTGAAGCCAAAGCTCTCAAAACCCAAAACCCAAATTAGAGTATGCACAAATTGAAGCCAGAGCTATCAAAACCCTTTAATTAGAGTAGACGAAGCAGAAGAAGACGTTGTCAAGATAATTTACCCAAAAGCCAAGTTGAAGCCCTTTAACTAGAGTAGAAGAAGTTGTTGCTCCTGCAGGCTCAGCGGCAGAAGTTGTTTTTGCTAAACTATCATTCCTGCAGGCTCAACAGAAGAGGTTGTTGTTGCTAAAATATCATTCTTGCATGCTCTTAATTGGTCGCCACCAAAAAACATGCTCTTTAACCTACTCTTTCTAGTCACCACCAGAAAACATTGCTGCAATTGCAACTGTAATTGAAGAAATTGCCACTATTCCATCCAAAAGAGCGAATGAACAAGAGTGAATAAAAAGGAATATTGTGTAGCAAACAATGAACTATTCGAGCCAAGAGCCAAATTAGAAATATTGCCAAATCAGAAATATCAGAAATATTGTTGTGTAGTAGTGTTCCCTGTCAGATCGAGTTCTCATGCGAACAGGGGTTCTCATGCAAACAACAATTGTCAAGTATGGTTATCATGCAAACCACAATTTTGACATGGCAGTCATTCTCTAAACACATCAAAAATACATATTTAAAATAAATAAAAATATAACGTCTCAATGTTATTGAAACTCTGAGATACATGTTACTAATATTAATGTCTACGAATTAATGTTAACATTAAACCACCAGTAATCCATATGAACATTTATATGATGTATTTAGTCATTCGTTTAAGTTTCAAAATGAAAAATGGATCATTTAAATTGCTTTGGCCTCGATATGAGGCCAAATAAGACTATGATTTGATTGTTTAAAAAAAATATTTGATTTCGCTCATTGGTCAAAAAGAAAAAATATTTCATTAGTATAAATGAATTTTGGTTAAAATGGAAAAACAATCATTGGTTTGAGTGTCAGACTAATGCTTATCGATAAAACTGATTACTATAGTCCCTGCCAGGCCCTTTGGGCAAGGACTAATAATACACCTTTCTAACCCAACTATAACAAATCAATGTGTTTATCATGAAAATTGAAATTATATCGGAAAGAATTTAATTCTCACTTTACTCTTCAACTAAACTAGAGAAGAATTTAAATCTCTTTTTAAACTTGATTCATAGTCATTGTTGAGGTTAGCCTACTAATTCAATGGCTTGAAGTTGGCTTATTAATAGAATGTAGGCCATCTTGTTGCATTAAGAGTCGCTTTCCAGTTTAATATGGAAGAGATGTAATGTCTTGTTATAATATTGTTATTGTTATGTTATTTAAACATTTTGATTAGGTCAAATTACATAAAAAAAATAAATTTCAAATTAAGCTATATATATATATTATATTTATTATTATAAATAATTAAATTTTATATTATATATATATTATATATTATAATATATTATATATATTATTATATATAGTATTGAAGTTTTAAAATAAGTTATTACCATTTGGTTGGTTTTTGAGTTGGGTTTTGGCAACCCATGGTTTTCCCAATTTTATTTTCCTCTATGTGTAACATAATTTAAAGTCATAAAAAAATTATATCCATTTTAATTTTTCTTTTTTTCCAAAGAGAAGTAGCGTTTCAATTATCTTAAAAGTTTGTGACAGTGTATTGAAGCTAATCTATATTTTCAATCAAAAAATTAAACTTTTTGATTGGATTTGAGAAGTGTGAGTAAAGAGCCAAAGTAAACAAAAGAAGGAATTTGATTACATCGTTAAAGGGGAGGGGTTGAGAACTATATGAATTTTGGTGAAATGTTTTGAATATCAATCTTAAAAGAAAGAAAAAAATGAATTATTTAAACGCAATGAATTTTAAAAAATAAATATAAATGATTGATTTTGGTGAAATAAATTGGGTATCGTGGATATTGATTTTGGTGAAAGTTTTATTTTTCTTTTATCATAATATATTTAAAATCATAAATTACTAGATTTTGTTGAAATATATTGTATCAATCCTTATATTATTTATAGTATATTTATATATAGAAAAGAAAAATGTAATTTTATTCATTCGGATAATCAAGGACAAATTACATTCTACAGATGTCCAAAGGCATTCAAACATGACCAGCATTGCAGTTGATGCCTACTACGAAAAAAAATAAAAAACAATACATCAAATTTTTTGGGGTTTAACTATGATAAAAATAATCTAGTTTCTCTTTTTTTCCTTTTTTACCTTTTTTTCCTTTTTTTCTTTCCATATGCCTTGATTGGGGTGGTTGTTGCTATTGCCATTTGATTTCCATACGTATGTGTGGGAACATCTTTGTCGGAGTCTGAGCTTTCAGATAAATGTGATATTTTTATGCCTCCTGAATCTTTTTAAGTGGGTAATTCTTTTTTTTGTTGATCTAGAACTATGATCTCCTTTGATTTCATTCCCCTTTGGGTGTCTTCCTTTGGTTCGGTTCTATCCTCTTCACCACCATTGGTTTGAGTCTGTATTTCTAAGTTCATGGGTTCTTCCTCAAGCTCTTCTTCTTCATCTTATGTGTTGTTTGGGAACTGTCATCCCCTTTTTTTCATTGCCTCTTTTTCTTTTTTGGTATCTTTTTTACTTGTGGACAAAAATTATGCAGATGTCCTATTTAGAAACAATATCAAAATATGAAAGTCATGTTCTCATAGTCAAGAATCTGTGTTCATTAAAAAAATCAAGTTTTAAAAGAAGGTGATCAGGAAGACCTTTGCTAAGGTCAATCTCAACACATATCCTAGAAAAAGTGAAGATTCCTTTTGATGTTCTATCCTAGTCTATTTTTTTTTATTTTTCCAAGGATATTTACGATATCCATTGAGACATGATGATGTTAAAAAGGAAGGGGAAGGTTTGGTAACCTTACCCATATTGGCATCGTTGTTACCACCATGATTTTTGCTTCAAAATCTCGGAACCATGGGGTTACAAAGACCTCGACTCTATCCCAAAACCACGATCCTTCATTAAAAACTTTGTCCCTTTCTTGTTGTGACTCATAATGGACTATGAAAAATCCTTTTGAACACAAATATAAATCACACTTTGTTGTCCGGGAAGAGTACACCAATTCATATAAACATTTTGGCTTAGATAGAAACCATTAAACCGGAAAAATAATGTCATGGCTTATAGATCAGCAAAATCATATTTTACCTCTAAGGATATTATCTCCATAGTCGATATCTTATCTATTTTCTCGACTATGTATGGTTCTAGAAAAAAATGAGTTTGTTGAGTTGGGGTGACATTCTTCCCTTTGAGTACATCCTTAGATGATATGGATTTGTTAGGGTTTCTAGTGTATGCTTTAGGGTTTCTATGGGTTGAAGACCCTCCCCTCATTCTCAGACTCAAAATAATGGTTGAGTCATTTCCCACTCCATAATCTTCCAATTAACGTGTGTAACACACCCCCTCCTAATCCCAACCCTCAATACAGGCTAGAAAGAGGTGGTCACTATGTTGACCTAATCCTCATGGTACGATTATGGAAATTGGGTCTAAATTTTTTAGCCATTGTCAACTTCCTAGGAGCTTAGAATAAATAACATCATTGTGTTTGTCTCCTTGAGACCTCTCCAACAACATAAATTTCACCTAAATCTAACTTACATTTCATAAGATATAATCATTTAAAGATAATTCAAATACTACCTCACCACGTCATCAGCGTTTCCACATGGCACCTGATGTGTGTACTATGCCATCATGGATAGGCATACCCTTTGCGGAAATCATAGGTCAACCTATTCCATCTCCCCGACACATTAAGTTGAAAAATGGGTCATGACCCCTGACCCTCAACCTATAGGTTGGTCTGATACCCATTAGGGACCACTTCACCCTAGGCCTTGACCAAAAGACCCTGAGTTGATCGACCGGCCCTACCTAGCTTGCCTTTTGTCCTGTAGTTCCCAACAAAATCTGGTTCCTACGTACTTTGGGTTGGCACAACTTCACTCATGTCCTAGTATTCCCACTGATTTTTCGACTACCGACTTGGCAGGTCCCACAGAGCGACTACAAGCCTATTTCCCAAGATTTTTCCCTTCGAAATTTTTCCCTAATTTGTTTCTTGGTTTAAATTCGAAACGCTCCGACTCCTCTACCTCAAGGAAGGCATGAACCTCATAATTTCACCACAATTCCAGTGCACCAAGGCCATGATGGCCATCAAAATTGCATCATGACAGATAGTCAAACCCACTGAAGAATGCACAGAAGGTTTGACGATGAAACTTGGAATATAACAAGTACAAGGAGTTACACTCTATGAGTGCACATTACAGGAAAATCTAAAGGGAACTTAAGTACCTCCCACCAACATACTAATAATGTCATTCTTTTAGCATATCGGCTCACATACACAGAGCAATTGAACAAAAATTAGTCAATAGCTCATGCGTGGAAATATTAATGAAAAAAACATTGTAACTCATGCTTACACAACATTTACATATCTCAAGCATGACTTACAGGAAACCGGTGTCCATAGCATATAGGAATCACATTCCTTAGTATCAGCATAAGCATGCAACCAATACGATAACTTGTACATAATATTCAAATATGAGAAGTATGAGAAATATTTATCTTATGCATCCAAACAAACATACAATTGAGTTTAGGACTTCAACTCTCCACCCTGTTATTGGGAAAACTAGTGTCCATTCAAAGCTGCTAGTCCCACTAAGACAGGTAGCTATCTTAGAAATAAACAATCTAAAGTTATTTGTGTTTTCCTTTATGAGAGATAGATGAGAGAGAAGCAGAGAGTACCAACCTTAGTCTTTCACTTGGCTCCTTGCTTGTTTCCTCCCCCTTTGACAGAGCTTCGCCACTCTTTGCTCACTTGTCCCACTTCAAAGAACACTTGTAGAGTCAAAGTAGCATAATACCATCAAAGCATAGAGATCTATAACCATAAACAATATAGGATCAGATGTATATTAACCATACAAATGCATATATCAATACAAGATTTAGAGATATACAAGAATATGGAAGAAAACTCAAACATATTTATTTATAGAAGTAGTATAAGAGAGGATTACAACCCATTGGTCTCACCCATTGCCATCCTCCCAGCATGAAAGCCCTCTTCACCTCATGAAAATCTAGATCACCCAACACTATGATGTTTCACAGAGAAACCAACGGCACTTCCTTACAAAATACAAAATTCCAGCCTTTGGATCTCTAGAATGAGGGATCCATATATAGATATTTGCAGGTGGGTGAATCAGCTTCTGGGATTTTGATTAGTGTCATTTCTCTGATAGTTCTTGGTTCCACTTGGGGATTTCATGACCTCTTACTCATCCCTGGGTGAAGTCAAAGAGGCAAGTGTCAAATGGTAGTTTCTAGAAGATTCTCTGGGTTTCCACCTAGCCAACTGCTTCTGCCATTTGTCTGCTCTCGCTCATCATACCCTACAGAATGGCTTTTCAGTATGCATCGCACTTTTTGCATGTAGCAGGTAAGATGCATCACACCCTTAGCAATGAGTGATCTGTATGGTCTAGTTTTGACCAATTCTGAGTAGTTTTTCAGGGAGAACTTCTAGGAGATGATGTAATCAGCTGACCTTGTTCCTTTAGGGTATGAAACAACACTTTTAGGGGTTTAGAAGCCCTTGGTTTATGGACATATGAGATTTGGGTTGCAGTGCCCAAATATGTCTATAACACATGTTCAAGAGGCTTACTAGCTGACCCTTCTTTTTCATTGAAGTGAGATCTGGTTTGCTTACCAAATTGACATGGTTTGCATATTGTATTTTCAGGAATGTTGATATATGGAAGATCACGAACAGCCTATAATCTACGTGCTTTTCTTATTTGAGAAAAGCTTAGATGTCCCAGTCTTCTGTGCCATAGCCAGTTTTCAACGTTTTTGCTCAGACAGCATTGTTGTTGTCCTCCCTTGAGTATGTATAAGTTGTTTGGAGTTCTTGTACCTTTGATCATGGTTTCTCCTGTATCAAGCTCATGAACAGCACATATGTTTGATTGAAACATCACTTCATTTCCTTAATCACACATTTGACTAACACTCAACAGGTTATGCTTTAGACCATCTACATATATAACATTCCCACCTTTAACCTTTTCTTTCAAGAAAATAGAGCCTTTGCCTTTTATGATAGCAAGAGTGTCATTTCCAAATGAGACATTCTTTTCTTTTTCTAAGGCATTATATGAGTGATGTTTTTCTTTGTCACCTATCATGTGTTTTGAGCATCCACTATTGATGTACCATTGATTTTCTTGTCCTTCTACATACAAGGCTATACCACATCTTTTTTTTTTATGTTCTTTCCTTCTCCGTATTTTGGGATTTAATGGAGTTTGCTCCTTTTAAGATATTTGCCAAAATTTACTCCTTCATTCAGATTCTTCATGGCCAAAATTGTTACAGATTGAGCATTCTATTTAATTTTCAAGAAGAGAAAAGTTATTATAGGAACTTTTCTTGATCCCTATCACATTCCTTTGATTTCGTGCTTCTCTAGTCATGATGGTTTTGTAGGAAACACATTGAGCAGCTTTGTGTCCAAAATTATGACATGAGAAACATTGACCATTGAAGAAGTTCCTACGGTTATCGAATCTATTGACCTGGGGATTCATCTTTGAAGCAAATTGAGTATGATTTACCTTAGTTTGGTTGTGGCTTCTGTTCATCCTTGAAGTAAATTGAACCTGATTTACCTGGTGATCTGCTCTATGCCTTTGCTGATGATTGTCATACCATTCGTTGTTCTTTGTTGCATCAAGATAGATTTTAGTGGAGGTTGACGGCTTCTGTGATTAAGATGATTCTTCAGTATATCGAAGACCTCTCTTTATTAGAGGAGAACGTTGCACTTTGATAATTTCATTTAAGGTTTCTGATCCTTTAGAAAATCTAAGATTGAGATATTTTGTTTTCTCAAGATCCTTTCTTAGACCCACAATTTCACATTCTATTTTTTCATTATGTTTTTCTCTTTCAGCAAGTTGGTATATCAAGGTATCTATAATCATATTCTTTTCTTCTAAATAGATTTTGAGTTTAGAGATTTCTTCCTGAAGGTCATCTTCTTCTAAATCCTCCCAAAAATTATCATCTTCATAAGCCATTAGAAGTCTATAGTCATTACTATTTTCATCTTCATCACTATTTGATAAACCATCGCTATCTTCATGAGTATAGTAACTCTTTTTACTTACACTTTGTTTACTATTCCATTTTGCAGATTCCTTCCCTTTATCATATTTATCTTTATGAGGACATTTGGCAGCATAATGACCGACTCTACCACAGGTAAAACATTTGAAAGGTAGTTTACCCCTAAATCTTCTGGAACCCCGTTGAAGCTTCTTGACAAACTTCATCTTCTTCTTCTGAAATATGTCCTAATTCATTGAGTCTTCCTTTCCTTTTGCTTAAGCTTTAAATGTGGCTTCTCTCATATCTGATGGGCCTTCGTTTCTCATCTCAAAGTCACTTAAGATTCTGTGAAGTTGTGTCATAGTGATAGTTTATAGATCCTGTTTTTCTTCTATGGCAGATACTTTTGATTCAAATTTAGCAGACAAGGATCTTAAAACTTTCTCAACTAAGGTAACTTCCTTTATCTCTTCACCTAGATTCTTCATGCAATTAACAACCTCATCTATATATAAGAAATAACTAGCTATACTTTCATCATTGTGCATCTTAAGAGTTTCATATTGAATTTTGAGAGTTTGCGGTTGTTAAAATTGGTAACTAGGGAAAAAATTCATGTGGGTCATCTTATTCATGGCAGATAATATTTTTATTATATTCCTCTCGTCGAGAGGTGTAGGATTGATATAAATATCATCTGATTCCAATAAGTATTCATGGAGATATGAATTTATTTTGATTATGGAATTATTATCAAGCCGACCTACAACTCATGTAGGCTCAGAAGCCTAACAGTCACATCTATTAAAACACTAACGTTGTGTATAAATATAGGAGGACTTTTCCTCATTTGGACTCATCTCATCACATCTCTCTCTCTCTACTATGCAGAAAAGAGTCTCTTCTCTACTGCACAGAAAAGGGTCTCTCCCTCACACATGTGAAGCCGAAAGCTGCTGAAACTGAAGCTGCAACTACAGAAGTAAAGTTTGACTTGCGTGGACTAGAAGATCTCCTCATCTGAACTACATTGTAGGTTCATTTGAACCTCCTCTAGAAGCCACAACTTTTGGTGGTGGAATCATGCCGATCCGACGGTTGGTTTGTGAGAAATTGTCTGCCCTAGTTTGATGATGAAGCGCCTAATGCTGATGCTGCTGATCTATGGTTTGCTACTACTGATATAAATCAGATTTATTGTACTATTTCTTTCTGCTAAATTATTGAAGATAAAAGAAGATTTGATCAAAGGGTTTCCCCACACATTGTGGGGTTTGTACCTGGCTAGCCACCACATCTTGTGTCTCTTGTCTTGGCTTGTTTTCTATCGATCGTTTAATGTTCTATCTGCACTTTACTTTATGTACATGTGATTGCTAATCCATGGAATATAATCAGAAAAAGAAGTAAATTGTTATAAGCATAGAACATACCATAACTTAACATGGTATCAGAGCTGAGGTGAAGACAAAACCTGAGCAAGAGCAAGAGCAATCACTAAAGAGAAGATTGGCGATGCTATCCTAAAAGAACTATGGGGTCCTGTTGTGGCCACCAACAACCCCCCTCCTTATGAAGTATTATTGCTAATACTAAATAAGTGGGGACCCTAAAAAAAAATTAGTTAGTGTTAGATGAAACTTACAACATCATGGACTTAGGAAAATACCTTGAAAAACCTAAAAAACCTAAGTTTCATAATGAAGAAAATTAAATTTACTCCTTAAAGGATATCGCATCGCGCAAAGGATGATAGGATACACCTTCTAAATGAGTTAAAATGATAAAAGGCGAGATTGCAACGCGAAACTTCATCACATCGCATATACTGAAGAAACATTCACATTAAAAAACTTTAAAAAATCGCCGAAATGCGATATCGCATATCGCACATCACAAATATCACAAGAATTACACAAGAATTATAACGATCTGCGATATTGCGATATTGCGATACCGCGATACTGCGATACTACAAAATTGCGATACTATGATCTTGCAATAAAAACAACACAATGACATTGCGATATTGCGATACTGAGATCTGCGGCATCGCAAAGAAAAATCGCGGGACCCCTCCATCGCAGTTAGTTCTGGCTCATTATTCGAGAAAACTTTTTAGCCAAGAGTTGGTCATGTATTATTATGCGAATTAATGAGTTATTGCCAGTTGTTAATGAAGTAAGGTGTTGTGTTTTTCGAAGAAATAGCTCACGTAAGGTGGCATGTCTTGTATATCTTAAGCATTTAAAAGTTTTCCTGTCATTAGTTTTTTATCATTACTTCCACCTCAATGTGAACTGCAGGAAAGAAGGACAAAGCGTTATACAGGGCATTATGCAGAAAACAACGAAGAGGGAAGACAGCACTCCAATGTACATTTCGGAAGGCATACTTAATCCATTCAATGAAGAAAAAGAGTCGCAGAACTCTTCTGAGGCATATATCACAGATTTCTCATGTACAGCCATGGTTGAATGGGCACTGAACAACGCTGATACCAGAAACAAACAGTTTAATTCTCAGGGTCAAGAGCTCACGGAACCACTATTTTTAAAAATTTTGGGCTTTATACCAAATGAGAGAAAAAGGTGCAAGAGGCAAAAACCGCATCAGGGAAGCCCGGATCAAGAAACAGAGGCAGTTTCTGATGCGCTAATCGCACATTGCTAAGAAAAATTGTCCGAAAAGGAAGGTCCCTAGTTGCTCAGTCACCTGCGAGCCCCGAAAATTGCAAGAAATCAGCGATAGAAGCAAACTGGAAACAGAAGACTGAAGGAAAAGCAGAGGTAGTCCAAAGGTTAACCAAGTTGAAATGGGATTTTTACCAGGCACACATGGTAATGTTACATATTCATTGGATGATTCTCAAGCATATCATCAACTTTACTAAGAAGATAATGCCAGCTCTTGCCGATTCTGTTTTCTTAACTCAACCAAAGGCGGAAGACAGTCAGCCGATTCTACTTAGAAAAATATGGAATGCTTGTGACATTAAGGAGTAGATTTAGAAATAGTTAGTAGATTTAATTTTAGAATAGTTTTTCTTAGAAAGAGGACGGTCATTTAAACTGAATCCTCAATTTCTGTAAATAATTTATTTAGTTAGTAGTATTTAAACCCT
>APFE030268699.1:0-13112 GCA_000404065.3 Pinus taeda | reverse complement strand
GGAAGTGTTGTTTCTTCTAGCCTTCCACAACCTACAAGGGTTACACCACAACAATTGGAAGAAAAGAGAGAAAAAGGGCTTTGTTACAATTGTGATAGCAAATGCACTAAAGGTCATAAGTGTGCTAAGAAGAAATTGTTTTAAATAGAGTATGAAGAGGAGGAAGAAAAGGATCAAGAAACATCAAAAGAAGAGGATATATGCCAGGACCCAACCCCGGAGAAAGATGAAATGAATCAGACCATATCTTGTAAAGCATTGGCAAGAATTACCACTCCTCAAACTCTTAAGATAGAAGGACATATCAAGAAGAAAATGGTGCAAGAAGTAAAATATCACATCAATAAAGAAGAAATGAATCCAACCATATCTTGTAATTCATTGGTCGGAATTACCACTCCTTAAACTATCAAGATAGAAGGGCATATCAAGAAGAAAAATGTTCAAGTGAAAGATCACATCGAGCATCAAGAAATGAATTCGACCATATCTTGTAAAGGATTGGAAGAATTTACCACTCCTCAAACTCATATATAAGGACATATCAAGAAGAAAAAGTTTCAAGCAGTGAAAGATCACATCGAGCACCATCAACAAGTTCTCCAACTTTTAAAAGATAATGCCACTTTGGTCAAAAATTGAATGAAACAACAGGTAGATCAACATCATAGTGAAAAATGTTTTGATATAGGTTATTGGGTATTTTTACTGCTACATCTCAAGCAAGCTATTTATGAGAAGGAAATGTTTGCAATACTATATGCACTTAAGAAATGGCGACCTTACCGAATGGGAAGACACTTCAAGGTAAAAATCGATCATGATAGTCTTAAGTACTTTTTAGAACAACTATTATCTTTAGAAGAACAAAACAAATGGGTCACAAATATGTTGGGTTATGACTTTGACATCATCTATAGAAAAGGGAAGCAAAATTTTGTTGGAGATGCACTCTCAAGAAAGGATGAGGATGTGGAAGCATTGTTTTGTGCTATTTCTATTATCTAACCAGATTGGATAAACAAAGCAAGGGATGAATGGAAGAAGGACAAAGAAGTATGGCCACTTATTCAAAAGTTACAAAAGATCCCAATTCAAACAATATTGCCAGAAATTGAAGAGGAAGAAAAAATCATATTGGAACCTGGATCAGTCACACAAACAAGAACCCGACAGCTATGAAATCGATCAATTTCAGAGTACCTCATCAAGTGGAAGAACTTACCTACTGAAGATTCCACATGGGAGGACAATAATTTTATACAGAAGCATCAAGAACTACTCAAGCATTGACGACAACACTTTTTGAAGGAGAGGGGCATGTTAGGCCCCTATACTACTAGTGTAACTCCTTATTGTTATTAGTACAACCGCCTTATTATATCAATGTACCCATGTAGTGCCCATATTGTTACTATTGTGCCCCATAGAAGCCCACTATTGTTATTATATGCCCTTACATTATTATTGTTATGTCAGCTCTAATTATATTATGACCCCATAGACTCCTATATATAGAAAGGAGGTATTTTCATTTGTATCATCGAAGAATTTTTCATTTGTTTAATGTAAAGGAGGTTGCCCCTTCGAAGAGGCTTATTTCTAAGGCATTCATTTATCTTTTCTATCTTTTTGTGAGCTGGTTTCATAATAGGTTGGACTAGTAAAAGTTTAAATTAATGATAAAACATTTATTTGTAATTTTTATAAGATGAAATCATATAATATTTCTCACAACTTAAATTATAATGATTCTCAACATTGTTTTGATATATAATTGCCTTAACCTTGTTTTGGTATATGGATGTTAATATTAGTTATCTTATCAACACTGACTTAGTAAGAGAACCAAATTAAAATGTTAACTCTTAATTACAATTAAAATCATCTAAATTGTATATATTTTAAATTTAAATTAATGAGTGAAAATTATATATATATAATTATATATATTATATAGAGAGAGAGAGAGAGAGAGAGAGAGAGAGAGAGAGATATTCTTGATGGGATGACTAACAAAGTGACAAAGGTGGTAAGGATTCAAGTCGTCCTCACCACAAGCAACAAGCAAAGTTTTTGGCGAATGTGGTTAGCTAATTAACGAAGATCATTAATTTTTGCTCTCGCATTATCTCGATTTTAATACTCCACCACTTCTCATTACTCAATAGGTTGGAGAGGCAAAGTCATTGCTTGTCTCAATCACTTTGAATTGCTCATTTCTCTTTGAGCTTTACTCCGCCTACTTGCTTTGTTCGTTACTTGAAATTTCCCCATTCCCACGATGAATTTTCTTCGCAAGAATCCTTTTTGTGGCCTCCCCTACTCTAGATTTATGTTCATCCTCTATGTTCTCACCATTGTTTTTGTGTTGAGCCTAGGCCCTAGAAAAGAGACAATGTGCTCGATGCTTTGCACCAAAGGCCTTAAAGTATTTTCCTAGATACATTGCCCCGTCGCCTCAACAACTTGGTCTCTCAATCCAATGCTCCTTTTCCTCCCATTCGTTGTGATGAAAGGAGAGTGTGTGAGATGTAGAAAAGAGACAATGTGCTCGATGCTTTGCACCAAAGGCCTTAAAGTATTTTCCTAGATACATTGCCTGTCGCCTCAATAACTTGGTCTCTCAATCCAATGCTCTTTTTCCTCCCATTTATTGTGATGAAAGGACAGCATGTGAGATGTAGGTGAGGTGGTGGAGGTTGTGTCTCTCCAAGCTGTGTATTGCTTCATTTTTGTGCCAAGTATTTTTCTTGTCTCTACCATGACTAAACTCCACCAAAAGTGCAGCAAGATCCAGAAGAGATTGAGGATGATGTGCAGCTCAAACACCAATAGCATTCAAACACAAAGATGATGGAGGAACTTGCTACCTGGGTATCAGACACTAGGCACCCACGAAATAGAAATGGTATATTCATACAATTGATTTATAGTATCGCATAAAGACATTGTTTCGTAGAATCTAGCTAGACCATTATGCTATAGAGGATATAATTTTGGTGGTTCTTGAGGAAATTCAACTCCAATAGAGAGACATAGAGGGATGACTTGCTCACATTGAAGTAGGGTTGACTCCTAGGCCAACCCAAAATATTAAATTCAATGTGGTAGCTAAAAGGTGGAAACCTCACCTTCCCCATAGTTTGATATTTAGGCTTTTTTTTGTTGATATTTGACTTGATCTATATGACAACAATTTTTTACTTCAAACCACTTCTCTTATACCCAAGATAACTTGTAAAAAATTTAGTGAACTTTATATCTTTTTTATTGTAAAACTGCATAATAGTGATAAATTATTGTTATGTCATTAGTCTAATTTCCTAAATAACAAAATATATATAATCTTTTTGTTTATTAATAAAAAATAACTTTAAAAATTTTTAAAAATAATTTTATTATAAAATACAAATAATTTTAATGGGTTGAAAAAATTATTTATTTCTTAATTTAATAATTTATGATTTTTAATTTTTTTTTAACATAATTTTAATAAAAATAAATTCAATACTTTCCATATATATAATATATATATATACATATATTTATATATTATATATATATATATATAATGATGATGATGGTGGTGGTTAACGTCAACTCAGACCAAATTGGTCTATCACACCTATAATTTTCTTAATTTCAAATACGTCCATGATGGTTATATTACATTATTAAAAATCAAATATGGCATCTTTCCATTCAATAAATTATTAAGAGAAATCTGAACAAGTAACCACTTACATATGCAACTAGAGTAGATGTCATCCCATCCTTTGGACCAAGTCCCCTTTTAACACCAGTGCATGTAACATATTCCATGATGTTACGAAGACTAAGTAAGAAGATTGAAGCCACCGGACTGAGTAAGGGATCTCCTTGTTCCTTAACAAAGCTCCATCTATCAAATGCATGGGCAGGTGATAACGAGAGATATCATCAGCTCCGATGAGGTGCAGTGGACTTAACTTATTCTTGGGACCAACCCGAAGAACACCATAAAATTCACATTTAAGAAAGTAATGACTCGTAGTGCATTGGTTACGAGGGATGAGGTGGGAAGGAAAAATTCTTTATTGTTGGGGTTATCATCACTAGCTACTACTTAGCCTTTTCCATATCCGATTTTTCATATGCTTGATGGTGGATTACATTCACAGGGTTCAGATGCATTGGGTTACCATTAGCATTTGACACAACCATATTCATTTGTTGAGCTCCCCTAGTCATTGGTTGGGGATGGTCTTTAATCCTTGCAACCTTTTTCTTGCCAACCTGAAGGTTATTGAGCATGCCAACCTGCAGGTTATCTGCTAACAAGTTGATTCCAAAAAGTGAACAAATAAATGATTTTCGAAATAATTGAGAGATTTTCCATGCCTTTCATGAAAACTATAATTTGGAAAATTGTGAGAGCATGAAAACCCATAGAAGTTGCAAGTTTTACACCAAAAGTTATGAATAATTAGGAGCTGATGTTTAGCTCATTTTTATCTAATATGTGATGACGTATGAAATTTGTGAGGTTGTGATGCAAATTTAGAGTTGGGAAGATAGCCATAAAAAATTGGATTTGGAAAGATAACCATCATGCATTAATATTATTTTATTTAGCGTATAGGATGTCATCTGCTACCTATATTTTTTCAAAATCTATCAAATATTTACTATTGGAACTTGAAAACCCATATTTGGAAAGATAACCATCATGCATTAATATCATTTTATTTAGCATATGTGATGTCATCTACTACCTATATTTTTTCAAAATCTATCAAATATTTACTATTGGAACTTGAAAAACTATTTTCAAGATTAAGAGGCAATCTATGTTGGAAAGGTTATAAAATCTGTAAATTTGGCATAACGTAAGTGATTTCTCTTTATCTTCTACTTTCAAACGAAATTTTGTTTACTATTTTTATCTTCAATGATTTTTTATGTCACAATATTTCTCAAATTTATGCCTTACAGCATTTCCTTTGCAACATCAGGTGCAATTACTAGTTTAATTATTAATAATTATTAGTTGGATGGTAAGGATTTAACCTCCAAGGAATATTATAGACTATTAGTAGTAGTAATTACAAAATAAAGGTTGAGAGTTATCTCCAAACTAAGTATGCGCTTTTTGCCATTTTAATTAAATTGATTAACTAAACAAAATGTTGTATGTACAAGTGTCAATATGGAATGAGTTATAGTTTTTTGGGCATGCATATTCATAATCCATGGTATTGTAACAAAGTCATGATATTGTAACAAAATTTCTTTACACATCAAAAATCTCCATGATAAAGTAAGAGTGAATCTACATAGTTAACTTATATCTATTTTTATTAATGAAAGTATGATGGTTTTTTTCTTATACTTAAAAAAAAATATATACTGGTGTATTGATCTGTGATCTGTTTGTGAGCGGTGTCCTTCTGGTGTTCTGTCTGAGGAACTTACCCTGTAAATTCCTACAAAAATAAAGTTATAATTTAGTTAATTTTTATGCTTTTTAAAATTTTAGCAATGTGAAATTAATTATGAAGTACTGTTTTGATGTTTATCATGAATGGATGCCTTTCCATATTTATCAGTCATTTAATTTATATAGTTGGGCTAGTAAAAATTTTAATTAATAATAAAACATTTAATTGTAATTTTTATAATATGAAACCATATAATGTTTCTCACAACTTAAATTATAACAATTCTCAACATTGTTTTGATATATAATTGCCTTATCATTCTTAACATTGTTTTGATATATGGATGTTGATATTAATTGTTTTATCAACACTGACTCAGTGAGAACACCAAATTAAAATGTTAACTTGTAGTTACAATTAAAATCATCTAAATTGCATATGTTTTAAATTTAAATTAAATGAGTGAATACTACTATATAGATATATAGATATATTCTTGATGGGGTGACTAACAAAGTAACAAAGGTGGGAAGGATTCAAGTCGTTATCACCACTAGCAACAAGCAATGTCTGTGGCAGATGTGGTCTGCCAATTGAAGCAAATCATTATTTTTTGCTCTCGCATGATCTGGATTTTGATACTCCTTCTCTTCTCATTACTCCACAAGTTGGAGAGGCACGATCATTGCTTGTCTCAATCACTTTGAATTGCTCGTTTCTATCTAAGCTATACTCTACCTACTTGCTTTGTTCCTTACTTGAAATTTCCCCATTCCCACGATGAATTTCCTTCACAAGAATCATTTCGTTGTGGCCTTCCTTACTCTAGATTTATGTCCATCCTCTATGGTCTCACAATTGTTAGGACCTAGAAAAGAGAAGATGTGCTCGATACTTCGCACCAAGGGTCCTAAGATTTTCCTAGATGCATTCCCTCATTGCCTCAACAACTTGGTCTCTCAATCCAATGTTCTTTTTCCTCCCATCCGTTGCGATGAAAGGGCAACGTGTGAGATGCAGGTGAGGTGGTGGAGGTTGTGTCTCTCCAAGCATTGTATGGCTTCATTTTTGTGCCAAGCCTTTTGCTTTGCTCTACCATGACCCCACTCTACCAAAAGTGCAGCAAGATCTAGAACACATTGAGGATGATGTGCAGCTCAAACACCAATAGCATTTGAACACAAAGGTGATGGAGGAAATTGCAATTTGGGTATCAGACACACACTAGACACACACGAGGGAAATAGAAATGGTATATTCATACAATTGATTTATAGTATCACATAAATACATTGTTTGGTAGAGTCTAGCTAGACCATTATGCTGCAGAGGATATAATTTTAGTGGTGCTTGAGGAAATTCAACTCCAATAGAGAGACATAGAGAGATGACTTGCTCACATTAAAGCAGGGTTAACTCCTAAGCCAAACCCAAATATTAGATTCAATGTGGTAGGTATGAGGTGGAAACTCATCTTCCCCTTAATTTGATATTTAAGTGTTTTCTTTTTTATCTTGGACTTAATCTATATAGCAAATAATTTTTTTTTACTTCAAACCACTTCTCTCATACCCAAAATAATTTATAAAAACTTTAATAGACTTTATATCTTTTTTATTTTAAAACTATAATGATAGATGAGTTATTGTTATGTCATTTTTCTAATTTTCCAAATACCAACAAATATATAATTCTTTTATTTATTAATAAAAAATAACTTTGAAAAATTATAAAAATAATTTTTATTATAAATATTGATAATTTTTAATAGTGGGAACTATTTATTTCTTAATTTAATAATTATAATTATATTTTTTTTAATCATAATTTTTAATGTAAAATGAATTCAATATTCATACACTTTATTTATTTATTTATTATTTATTATTTATTTATTTATTAAAATCAATTTTATTATTACATTATTAAAAATCAAATATGGCATCTTTCCATTCAATAAATTATTAAAGGAAATATGAACAAGTAAGCACTTACATATGCAACCAGAGTAAATGCCATCCCATCCTTTGGACCAAGTCCCCTTTTAACACCAGTGCATGTAACGGATTCCATGATGTTACGAAGACTGAGTAAGAAGATTGAAGCCACCAGACTAAGGGATCTCCTTATCCCAGAGATATCGTCAGCTCCGATGGGATGCAGTGGACTTGACTTATTCTTGGGAATGACCCGAAGAACACCATAAAATTCACCCCTGCGGTGCTGGGCTGAGCAATTTCTCAAGGAAAGGAAACGATGGGATGCCTGCAATGGTTCCTAATTGTTCTTGCATCTTGTCTGATTGCGTCGGGGCAGCAGACGTATGAGAAACCCTCGGACTGCTCAAACCCTAATCCCCCAAACAATTCGTACGGCTACACCTGCAATGGCCAAAATCTTAGCTGCCAGGCCTACGCAATTTACAGAGCCCAAGCTGGCTACCAGTCCCTCCAAAACATCAGCTCCCTCCTCAATTCCGACCAGCCCCAAATGGCCCAGATCAACATGCGATCCGACACCCAGGTCCTCGACATCGACACAGAAATCATAGCTCCCATTAACTGTTCCTGTGCCGGAAATTACTCGCAGGTCAATGCAACCTACTTCATCGGAAGCGGGGACACTATTTTAATCATGGCGAACAATATTTATGAGGGGCTGTCTACTTGCCATGCCATAAAGCAGCAGAACTCGGGCGCTAATTCCACCCTTCAGTCTGGTATGAGAATGACAGTCCCTGTCAGATGTGCCTGCCCGACGCCTGCGCAGGTCGGGCAAGGAATCCTGTACCTGCTCTCTTATTTTGTCCGAGAGCGGAACACTCCGGACACCATAGCCAAGAAATATAGACAAGACGGAGCCACAACTGCGCAATTACTGGATGCCAACGATCTCAACCCTAACAACGAAACAATTTTCCCGAACACGACCCTCTTGGTTCCTCTGCAAAAGACGCCCACGAATCCCCCTCCCCCGACCTCGATCCCTGCATCTCCGAGCAAGCATAGCGGCTGGAACAGGGGACTCCGCCTTGGCCTCGGTGTCGGAATCTCCGCTGCGGTGATCGCCGCGGCGGCAGCTTGCTGTATTCTCTTCGCGATAAGAAAAAGAAAACGCCAACACCTAACCGAGCAGCCGAGCTCGGAAATCAAGATACCAAATCAGGCAACTGTGACGCCGACAGAGTTGCCCGACGAGCTTGCAGCCGGATTGCGAAAATTTGGGCAAACTTTACCACAGTACGAATTGAAAGAATTGGAAGCCGCGAATTGGGCCTGCAGGATGACTATCCTTTTGAAATAGCATTCGCTATGGCCAGGCTGACGAGGATGTGCGTTCACGAGGATTTGAACAGTCGGCCCACCCTATTCAGATGGCGCTTTCGACATGGCTATCTGCTTCTGCCCTTCATTAGAATAGGAATCCATGATTTCCGATCCCAGCAGCGATTTAGATCCCACGCCATGGAATTTTTGGCATGACTATCTGATAAAGTTTGTCTAACAATTCTATGTTTTGGCTTACTGGAATTCCTTCGTCCAATTCGACTATTTCTTGGTAATTTGGTAATTGTTTTAATGTTTTTGGGTTTTGTAAAGTGACTCTTTCTTGGTAATGTGGTAATTGTTTTAATGTTTTTGGGTTTTGAAAGTTGTAAAAATAAAATATGTTAAAAATTATGTTTTGGAGTATTTTAGTTAGAATTTTGTGATTCAATTTAATTTTTATAAAATTGTAATTTTTCATTAATTAAATTATAAAAATAAAATAATTGGTTGTAATATTTTCAAAATATTTAAATTATACAAATTATTTATTAAATATACAAAATCTCATAATTTTTATTAAATTTCAAATAAAATTAATTGTAGTTTATATGTTTTTCGCTCTAATTTGTTTAGAGTTTGGCAGAGATTTTTTGGAATCACAAGTTTGAGTTGTATATTGTCTACAATCCAAGTGCACCAAAGTTTTTTTAGCTAGTCTGTATTTTTGGGAATCACAAGTTTAAGTTGTATGCCCTCCACAATCCAAGTGCACATACAAGTGCACCAAGGTTTTTCCAGGTAGTGTGTTTTTTTCGGAATCACAAATTTAAGTTGCATGCCCTCCACAATCCAAGTGCACTAAAAGTTTTTCAGGGTAGTCTGTTTAAACCTGCTTAGATCCATCAACTCTGAATCTACCTTGAGATGCAAATTTTTTGAGATACAAAAAGATTTGATCCCTCTTGCCCTTAGTAGATTTGAAGTTAAGATGGATGTAGGATAATTTAATTCCCCCCCTTTAAATAGACTATATTCCACATGATTACCATGGGTCAATAGCATGGGTTATCATAAACATGGAGCTCAAAAACCACCAATGACTTGACCAATTCAAATTTACCTTAACTACTCAACAAAAAATAAAATAATAACGTAAAGATGTTTGAATATCAAGATATTTAACATAAAGATGTTTGAATATCAGGAGCTGATTTGTCGGCCCTGTATATCCGGAGTTAAGGTGGACCTAGGCAAGTTTAACTTCCCCCTTTCAAAATTCTATGTTCTACATGAATGCCATGGGTCAATACCATGGCTTCTTAATACCATGGGTCAATATCATAGGCCATTTTTATTTTTTTTATAGGGTTATTTTCATTTTGTTATTTTTATCTTGAGTTCTTTAATTTATTTTGACCCAATTAAAATGTTTATATTACAGTATATCAATCTTTTTATTTTATTTTTATTTTTATGTGATTTGACTTCATCAAAATGTTAAACATTACATCCCCGATCCGGGTGCTATCTAGTTGTATAACAAAATGAATCGGTGGCAAATGGAGGGGAGTAAGGGCAATTTATGGAGGCCCCTTACTCCTCACACGATCGGCAGGGTAGTATTGCTGACAATTTGCATGCGTAGAAATTATTACGAAGGAGAGAGTGGTAGCATTATCAGTTGTTGGAAATCTTGAATGGTGTTGCTCTTTCGAAGTTCTATAGCTCTCATAAATGCAGAGAGACCCTGGCGGTTGGAGAACTGAGCGGAAGATGTCAACAAGCTACCATGGCTCGTCACCCGCATCTAGAGGAATCAACTCCTTCGGAGGTCATCTCCTGTGAGTATGTTCCTATGGTAGTTTCCTATCTTGTAATCCTCTCTGTCTGGTCTATGCATGTGTGTTTTGGATGGTGAAGTCTAATCATGATATCTGGCATTAATAAGATACCAACCCATGAAACGAGGAAGGAAATTATGGTTATGTATGGCGAATTGTCTGTGGATCCATCTGTTGTTTCTATATACTTCAGTATTTTTCTTTTGCGTATGAGAATGTATTCAGAGGCTCCGGTATGGAATTTCACTGGATTTATTCATTGGCCTTCCTGTGGATATGCTTATGCAGGTAGTTTGGCGTTTTTGTTGAATATGTTATGGAATTTGAACATGGCCCTCCTTTCTTTATTTAAATATTTTGGTTCTCATTGTCTTGGGGAGACTGGTATGGTCATTGTCCACTCTATAAGTCATAGTCATTGTTATACCCCTATCATTGGGTGGGTTGGTAAAATTATATCTCATAGCTATCTATTTGTATTCCTGACTACTCCTACAGGTTGTTTAGTGTGGAAACAGTTATGGATTGTTAAGTCGATCACCAACTGTGTGTTGGCCTTTGTCACGCCCAAGTTTTGGTTTAACCATCTTAAAAGTTGTTTGATTGTTAAAATCATGGTATGCCCTTCATTTGCCATCGACTCGTCGACCAAAGGAGGTATGGTCATGGTAGAGGGAATGGGCTGCACCACAGGACTAGTCAGCCCCAGTCTTGATCTTCAAGAAACTATGTTCGTCGAACCACCTCTAGCCTCATACATGATGCAACTCAGGTTTTTGAAATTGGCACTCCATAACAAGTCTTTCAATTAATATTTTGATGGGAAGAAGAACAGAACCAGCAGATGACGAAATTGGATGTGGATTTGGGTGATGGCAGGATCTGGCTCTAGACCCGGGTCACTCCCGTGGAATATCCACCCAATATAAACAATTTTTTTACCTCTATTGGATAATGAATAACCTCGTAGCCAAAGCCTTGATTACCCCTCCAAATGAATGTACTTAGACTGAATATGGACATGCAGAAATTAAAAAAGACTTGCAGTAGATCAAGTTTCAACTGCAACAATAAAATGGATGACTTAGTTGCATTGAGAGCCACATCCCATGCATTCCCCAGTCATAACTTCTAGGTTCTAGTGTGAAGGATCTAGCCCCAGTGGATTCTTCTGAAGGTTAATGGATTAGATGTTTCAATTTTGACTTATATTTTACCATATGTAGTGTTTACAGTTTCTAGTTTCAGACTTTAGATATCTAGCATATAGTATGAAACATGACATTCAAACATATATAGTTTTGCTTGACAGTCTCAAACTCTTTTAGTTTTGGATGGAATATAATGTCATTAGGTGGCCAACAGATTCAGTTTTCCGTTAAGCAGGTTGTGGCCACCTAACGATTTGATCTATGTATGTAACTTGCCTTTTAAGAAAAGTGATGGAAAAGGTCCTACCAAGCTTACAAAAAAAAATGTTAAATATTACATTACAACAACTCTCCCATACTGGATCATAGAGCGCCTCTTAGCGCAACATCTCGAACATACTAGGTTGGAGAGTGTCTCTCGCTACAATAAGTAGGAGACATTGATTTACCTTAACTACTAAATAAAAATTAAAATAATAACGTAAAGTTTTCATTTTAACATATTTTTATTTTGTTTTATTTTGTTTTATTTTATTTTAACAGTGTTAAATGTTTACAAGACATTACATTACAACATCTCTACCATACTGAGTTGGACAGTGCCTCTCAGTAGCGCAATAAGTACCAGCCTAGATCCATATTAACCCTGGATATATCAAGCACTGAGAGGGATCAAATCTCTAGAGGTGAACACCCCTTGAGTGCAAAACTTGAGGAAAGGTTTGAACCTCGAGAGATCTGATCTCTCTCAATGCTTGATAGATCCAGAGTTAAGATAGAACTAGGTTCGCTATATAATACTATATAATATCTATATTTGTTGTTGTGTCTCTTTCTTATTCCCTCTCTCTCCCCCTTCATCTTTGTGTTTATGTCTCTTTGTCTCTCCTCTCTCTCCCCTTCCTTGTCTCCCCAGTCTCTCTCTCTCTCCCCCCATCTATATCTATTGTTAGGAAAAATACTAAGAGGGGGGTGTGAACCAATGTTGTTATTTACTTTAACTTTTCATTTCAAATTCTGAATTTTATACATTATTGTTCTTCATGCAACCAGTGTATGTACTCTAGTAAATGCAAACAGCGTATATCCAGTTTATTTAATTTGACATATCTTTCATCAATAAGTTAACTTAACCATTGCATTATTAATTCATTCACCATCCAGAATGCAGGGAAGAACAAATAAATCACAACGCATAAGCAACACACATAGAACACTAGAATTTTAGGTGGAAACTCAATGTGGGAGAAAACTATTGTTGTCGTCGTCTCTATCTTCTTCTTTTACTATTAAGAAAACTTCATTACATCTTGTACTAGCATAAACTCTTACCATCACCCAAACACCCACCTGCAGGAGGCTACAACCCCCTGATCATGTTTACCAACTCCTACCAAAAAAAATAGATAAATAAATAAAATTAAAAAT
>APFE030268687.1:0-11321 GCA_000404065.3 Pinus taeda | reverse complement strand
CCCCTTGTTTGAGCTCCCAAGTTGGGATTGGAGTCAGGAGAGCTCCTAGGGTTTAGGGAACTCTTGACTGTTGGTTGTGTGTGATCCTTGTCTTGCATTGACAAGTGGTAATCCCCCCCCTACCATCAAGTTTGGGACTTACCAAGAGTATACCCCAGTATGCATCCTACCCACAAGTCGGGCTTGTTGGGAGTACCACCCATCTGGCCAATGGGTGCGGTAAAACTTGGTTATGTGTGATCCTTGACAAGTGGTAATCCCCACAATCAAAGATGATACTTGGTTGAGTGTGATCCTTGTCATGTGTTGACGACTGGTAACCCCCCCAAAGTCTGTGAATGCAAGTGTTCTACCACTTTACTCTATCCTTGTCATGTGTTGACAAGTGGTAATCCCCACAAGTAGAGATGAGACTTGGTTGTGCACGATCCTTTTCATGCGTTGACAAGTGGTAATCCCCCCAAGTAGATATGATACTTGGTTATGCACTATCCTAGTCATGTGTTGACAAGTGGTAATCCCCCCAAGTCTGTGTTAAGGTGGGAAGATCAATGGATATAGGGTGATAGATGAATCTCCCCTATGATGATTATTCTTCATTAGATTCATACATCATTGTTCTAGATGATACAAAGCAGAGATTAATAAAGATGAGCATAGAAAGTAAAGATCTTTGATGTAGAAATAAATTCTTCTATAGTTGAGAGGGAGTGTTGAAATTTGGCAACTCAAGGATGAATTTCCTTATCTAAAATCTCATTTCTGACAATTATGGAGTGACTTTCCAGAAAGAAAGCCATATATAAAATCTCAAGTATGACTTTCCAACAAGAGTAAATCACTTTGCATCAATTGGTAATCAAGTATAGTTGATGGAAAACCACTTAACTTATCATTATTCAATCCTAATGGTTCAATCTCAACTTAATCATCGTCATTGTTATTATCATTACTATTATCTTTTATGATACTATTATATTATTATTAAAAGGAAATTCATGGCGCTCAATCATGTCATATGTAACAGCCCTCAATTAAGGCATACATTACTCTCTCTCACTCAATGGATACGTTACACTCTCTCTTACACACTCATTAAAAGCATGGCATATTCTTCTTGCACACTTGTTAAAGCATGCCATAAAAGATTCCTCTTACACACTCTTTAATGCATATGTTACATTCTCTCCTTTATGGCATAAGTTACTAAAACACGCATAGCTCCTTAATGGGATGAGTTACAAAGACATGTGTACCTCCCTAAATGACATATGTAACTCCTCCTCATGGCATGCTTATTGCTCTTTATTTATGACCAAAATTTGTTGCTCCTCCTATATATATGTATCTCATATCATCTCATTCTCACTACTTGTGCATTGTGAAAGAAGAATTTGAAATTGAGAGAGAGCTGGAGGGACTTGAAGAAGATTGTGGGAGAGAGACTTGGATAGTAAGAGCAGGACTTGGTGAGTCAAGGTTGATTCATTGTTTCAGTGTTGATTCAATTGAAGGGAAGGTTGATTTAGTGTTTTCATCTGTTGATGCTACTAGTAATATTTATGCTACAACTTGTTCAGATTTGGGTGAACTTTCTCATTCGCTTGATCTCTCATCATACTTTGTATCGTTACTAAAGAATTGATATCTAGTAGAAGAAGAATTTGGTTGGTTTTCCAGTTGTGGGTTTTGCCGTGGTCATTGGACCTAAATTATTTGTGGCTTATCCTATTCTTGGTTGTCTTCAATTGTGCATTTTGTTTATGTTTTATCTACAATTACCTAACTGATATTGCAACAAAAAGAAGTTTTTGAATAAGTAATTATTACAACACAGAACATCAAAATTTCAACACATAGGTGAAACAATGACAAAGACAATGCAAAAATTAATAATAATTGTCTCTATATGAACATGCCCACTTGCCAAACTGGAAACCAAGCTTAAACATAATAAATATGTCTACTCAGCCCTTGTATCAACACCATATCAGAATGTGCATTTCACTCACCAAACTGAACCATGCCTTAACACAACAAGTTTGACTAATCAACTTCATGATACATAATGATATTTGTAAAATTTGAATCCTCTTGTGTGCTTTTTGATACATAGGAGTCCACACAAGCTTGGAAATCTTTAGATGATTATGAAAATACCACTTACATTTGAATATGACAAACAAGAACATAACAACCTATAATCACTTAATATAGACACTCAACGTTTTTCTAAGTGATACACTCTTGAGCCTTAATAAAACCACATACATAGATTCAAAATATCTACTAACCTGAGAATCAGGTCCAATAAACCTAATTCCCTTGTCATGATAAATCCTTACATCGTTGAAGCGACAAATTTTTGTACTACAATGATTGAAAATAAACAACATAAAGAAAATGTAACATATAAACAGACTATCTAGGAGCACACAACAACTCTGAATTTCTACAAATAACAAAATCAATTGATAAAACTAAAAAAAAAAGGTACATTAGACAACAATGGGAATGCAAGAATCACAAAGGCATCTCCTGAAAAACACAGGAAAAAACTAGCAATCTGCATCAAAACAAGGCAAAAAAAAAACACACCACATAAGTTTTTTAGAAACAACAATGGACATCCTCAACAAAACCACAAAAGAACCTTCATAGTTCAACATTTCCTAACAATGAAACCCTACACACAATATTGTCCCACCACATAAAATTACGATAACAAGAAATTTACTTCAAAACCAACTGCACCTCTCGAACATACCTAAAAACAATCATGGGCCAATATAGTTGTTAGTAAAAATTCCACTACAAAATTAAGATCCCCTCTCCACCCTACATGATATTTAAATTCATGAATCAAATACAAACAACGCTAAACAACTTGTAAAAAAAAAAAAAACTAACCTAGAAGCCCTAAGAACTCATAAATAACAAAATTATGTTATTGAAACACAACTTGTAGTCCTAAAAACCTAACTAAAATCAACTTTAATAAATGCACACCAGGAAAAGCCGAAAAAAAACTAAAATCTTACTAGTAATAGTAAACCGTCTTAGCATTCTTGGATGCAACAACTAAAACCCATTTTAAAAATCTCAAACATGACAAAACTTCAAATTCTCAAGACCTCACACACTTGTTAAACATGAAACAACCAAAGACAAATGTAACAATAGATTTGCAAAGCCCAAAGAATACATGGAAATGACAAAAAACTCTTCAACATACCTCACCTTCTTTCAAACAAAATCTCTCTTCGAAAATCTAATTTATGCTAGTGATTTAATGTGTATACACACGAAAATGATGAAAAAATATTCAACAGACAATACCTCATATCAAACAAAATACTACAGTGTAGTATTTAATTTGTTTTAAAAATGTTAAATCCAACCACAAATAAATAGTTTAATCAAAATTTGTAACAATTCAAAAAAAAATCATTTTATTTTTTATTTTTTCTTAAAACATTGTCGATCTAACCATAGGTAATTAGTCTAACCAAAATTTTAACCCAGTTCCATATATATATATATAATATATATATATATATATATATTAATATATATATTATTATTTATATTATATTTCTCGTATCATATGATCATTTTTATTTTATATTTACACCTAAGGCGTTCTCTTTGCAGGATTGGGGTGTGCAGGCACTGTTCACCCCAACCAATCACAAACTTTTATTTTCAACCTCCTTAATCCAATCCAAATTTAACACGTGGAATAAAGTCGGGCAGAGGTCGCTTCGCTAATTTCTTCCTCCTTCCAATTAAAGAATTTCCTCGTGGAACTAAGAAACAGTTTCCTGACCCATTACGTCTCCACCCCACCCACAAGTCCTGACCAGATTCGCACCGTGGTTTGTTTTTTCTACCATTCCCTGCCACCATGCTATTAAAGTCACATGATGGTTTGTTCCTTGCACCAGAGGGCGCTGAATAGAACTATCTTTCATAGCCTCTCTATAGTGACAAACCTATGACCAGAGTGAACAAAATAGAATTGTCTTTCAAAACATCTCCATAGCTAGCCATCTCCAGCAGAAGCTAGGCGATAGACTAATCAATTAGTTTAAGCACAAGCAAGTGAAGGCCTTTCAAAGAAACCCGTCGAATCTTCACAACTCACGTTCGATATTTAGGGAACACATCCACACTATGAACTTCACCTGGTACGACGCCTTCACACTGTGACCTTCACCTCATACAATGCCTTCAAACAAAACAAGAAGGACATCCACTAGGAGAAACCTGTTGTGGTCTTCAATTTGGTTGCAATTCAAAGCCAGATTGCCTTTCCGTAGATCGAACTTTTGCCAACGGGCTCCAAATCATCTTTGTATGCCATCTAGTTCTCAAGGGTAAAAGTCCCAGAGACCAAATTCCTTGGAAATTTAATGCTACTTTACTAAACTCTTGCACAATTCAACCCATGAAAACCTTTAACAGTGGCACATGATGATGATAGGTAAAATTCATAGTTGGGTAAACATAAAATGACAATTCAACAATACTATGATGTAGTTGAGTATGGTTTTGAACCATATATGAGCACGCAAACAACAAATAATCATTCACACTGGTTCATCAATTTATCATGTTTGAAACTTTCAATGTGCCTGCTATGTATGTTGTCATTCAGGTAGTTCTGTCTTTGTATGCAAGTGGTCGTACAACTGGTATTTTGCTGGATTTTGGGGATGGTGTTAGTCACACAATGCCAATTTATGAAGGATATGCCCTGTCTCATGCTATACTTAGGGTGGATCTTACGGGTCGAGATTTGACAGATGCAGTAATGAAGATCTTGATAGAGAGAGGGTATTCATTGACCACCACTGCAGAGCATGAGATTGTCTATGATGTGAAGGAAAAGCTTGCATATGTGGCTCTTGACTATGAATAGGAACTCGAGACAGCTAAAAGCATCTCTTACATTGACAAAAATTACAAGCTCCTGATGGGTAGGTGATCGCCATTGGTGTTGAACATTTTAGATGCCATGAAATATTGTTCCAACCTTCTCTGATTGGGATGGAAGCTACATGTATCCATGAGACAACGTACGACTCCATCATGAAGTGTGATGTGGATATTAGAAAGGATCTATATGGAAACACTGTGCTTAGTGGTGGGTCTACTATGTTTCGTAGGATTGTTGATCGTATGAGCAAGGAAATCATTGCACTGGCTCCCAACAGCATGAAAATCAAGGTGGTTGCACTCTAGAGAGGAAGTACAATGTTTGGATTGGAGGTTCTATTTTGGCATCTCTCAACACATTCCAATATATGTGGATTGCAAAGGTTGAGTATGATAAATCTGGTCCTTCCATTGTCCACATAAAATGCTTTTTAAGTTCACTGCTTATGTTACTTTAGGGCTTTATGAAGATGGGTATTCTAAAGAATGTTTGCTTGAGATGGTGACAATAGTGCTAAGGTCGAGATTCAATTTATTTTTTATGCAAGGATTTTAGAGAATATATGTGTGTAATTATATTGTCTGAAGCATAGTTTTGTCACCTTGTTCCACAATTATTTGTGTTTGTATTGCTAGATGTGACCAAAAACCCATTTGTTTCTCATTTTTTAAATTTTTTCCCCATGGATGCAAATAGATACTATCTGTCTGGAATGATGTGACTGATTCCTAGAAGAGAAAGGACACCTACAACAATATCATTGAAAGTTGAAACCCATATGCAACATACTGCAGAACTCACTACTTTAGTGAGCAACAAATTATTTTGCTCTTGCACAGAATTTATTCAGATGCTCGCTATGCAATGTCCAACAACTACAAATGATAATTTTTTTTGGAACAATGTCAGAAAATCCTAAAAGGAAAAATTGAAACCCATATGCAACATATTGTAGAACTCACTACATTAGCGACCAATAAATTGTTTTTCTCTTAAGAGCATAGAATTTATTCAGATGCTCGTTGTGCAATGTCCAACAATTACAAACGATATTTCTTTGAATAATGTGAGAGAACCCTAGAAGAAAAAAGATACTGACAACAAATCATTCTAGAAATGCATTATATCGCAAAACTTGTTATGTTAGGCCCAATAAATTCTTTGTCCCTTACGAACACAAAAATATACTTAAATGACCACCATACAATAACAATGCATATTCAATTGCAAAATCACAACCAATCCTATATTTCAAACTTACCAATAACAACAAACCCCCCAAATTTACATTTAAAACACAGTAATGAAATTGAACGCCGAACACAATGCGACTATTAGGCAACCACCATTGTCAAGGAGGGAAGGAATGATTAGTATCGAGTGGGTTCAAATGATGTTCAAAGTCTACTCAAAACGAGATCTTTATGCACAGGCTCAGGAACCATATCCCTTTGCACTAACATTGAATTGCTAACAATGACTTGATTCAATTGTAGTGCCATACATATGCATAAATAATGTCTTGTCTCAACATTGAAATTGGCTAAAACAACAATCAATTTAGTTTTAAATATCCATTAGATTTGACTTGAATGAATTCAAAGAAGCTTCATAAGATACAAAGCATAGCCTACAAAGGTAAAATTCAAAGACAATACAAATCATATTTTGACATCCCATCATATAGTAACAAAATGGTAACAACATATAACCCAAACAAGAACCAGGAAACAAAACATCACAAACAAATTCAATAGCATTACCTTTTCCAATAGATACAAAAAAATGAATATTCTGCTGATATGAGAAGATGTACCCAACTCATCGAAACTAGCAAACACTTTCAAGGATGAAGATACAAATTTTACCTTGCGAGCATTACGAGTGGATTCCTCTATGCTAAATATTAGAGGCAAATTTCACAGATTTGAAGAATTCCTAAAGCTCACAATTCCAGAAAATGGGTATTCTTTTGATATGAGAAGATGCACCTAATTCAGCTAAACTAGCAAACATTGTCAAGGATGAAGATACAAATTATGCCTTGCGGCCATTAACAGTGGATTCTCCTATGCTAAATATAGGAGGAAGATTTAACAGACTTGAAGAATTCCTAAAGCTCACAATTCCAGTTTTCAGATAAGGAGAACATGTCATACCAGCAAGGCTAGGGATAATTATGCTATTGTTTCGCTTATAGAAGACCTCCTAATACACGTCATACCAGCAAGGCTAGGGATAATTATGCTACTTGTTCGCTTATAGAAGACCTCCTAATCAAAAGTAACAAGTGCAGAAATAAAATTTGTAGAGACATGAGGACACTCTAAGGAAACACTTGGCACACAAGCATGAGAAAAAACATGAAATGGGTTGTTGTGTTTGGAAATTTAAGGATAAGGACAATCTCGGACTTAGAGCAAGCACTCAACTATCCATGTGTCATTGTCATGGTCCACGAGTAATTTTCATGCATTATTCTATCAAGATTGCATTGGGATGACATGGCGAAATTGTTATATTTATTTGGAAAATAGTATTACATTTAAGAAAAAAGTTGTAAAATAAAATAAAAATACTAAAAATAATTTAAAATATTAAAAAAATCAACATTATTAATAAATACTATTTATTTTATTTTATTTATTTATTTATTTATTTTTACAAATTTTATAATAAAATTAAATATGAGATCACTTTTTAAACATTTGGCATTTACATCGATAAGCTTGAAGGTTATTTAGAAGAAGCAGGATGTGGTGGCACAATCTTAGCTGGGATAGTCGTTATCCTTCTCCTCTATGCTGACGATATTGTTCTTTTGGCAAGGTGCCCTTCTGATCTTGATAAGCAACTCAAGCTTCTTAAGGATTTCTGCTCTACCATGGTTATGACTGTTAACACTGACAAAACAAAAGTTATGATTATCAAATCCAAGAAGGACACTTACGCTAATTTTATGTATGACAATAATAACTTGGAGGAAGTGTATTCTTACAAGTACCTAGGAATTGATATTCATCACAAGCTCAACTGGAACCATAGCATTGAGAAAAGGATTAATGGGGGGTGGAAAGCTTATTTTGGTCTTGAAAATAATTGTAAAACAACAAACCTCGTAATGTGGGATAAAAAGAAGTTCCTCTTTGAAACTTTAGTCACTCCTGTTATCTTATATGGCTGTGAGGTTTGGGGTTGCAGCATATCCAGAGAATCATGGAGAAAGATTGAGCAAATCCAGAAGCGTTTTATAACTCATAACCTAAAAATTAAAAGTAATACACCCTATCCTATTCTCCTTATAGAAGCAGGTCTTTCCCCTATTGAGAGCCTAGCTATGATTAGGTTTCTGTTGTACAAGCACAAACTCAATAACATAGACGATCATACACTTCCTAAGCTAGCTTTAAATTCTAGCCAAAACCACCTAAGGCCCAATCGGGGGTGGCATAAAGACACAAGGGCATGGTTAAACTATTGGGAGATCAACGAGAATGATGCATTGCAAAACATAAATAACATTAAAGATATCGTTACTTCTAAGTTCAAAGAAAAAATGTGGTGTGAGAAAGATTTAGCAGCTATAAGAAAATTAAGTTATTATAAGAAGGTCATCAACCCCACCCTAGAAGATCAAAAGTATCTCTCTATTTTAACTAGCTCAAAGAAGAAAATTAATATAGCAAAGATTAGAACGAATTCTCATCTGCTCCATAGTAAAACAGGTCGTTGGGAAGTTCCTAAAACGCCATGGATGGAAAGGATCTGCCATATATGTGAGAATAGGAACATCGAGGATGAAAACCACTTCCTTTTAGAGTGCCCCGCGTACAACCACATTAGATCTCAGTTTCACAATTTTTGTTGCAATACTGACCTTCCTAGCCTTTTACAATGTCAAAATTATAGTGAGCTCGGGAGACTTCTCTCCAAGCTTTTTGAGTATAAGAATAAAATCCTAAATCAAAATAAATAATTTGCTTCTTTAAGTCCGATAGACCAATATTTGGTCTCAATAGACGTTAACCATCATCATCATTAATATTTATTAAAATTTTAATAAACATTATAATTTTTTTTTTAAATTACAAATTAATTAAAAATTCAAATAAATTTCGCTAATAACAAATTACAATATAACTTACATTTCCAAAAAAAATAATAAAAATCGTCGCGTCATTCAACTATGCCAAAAACTTTATCAGATAACGTAAAACTTTGTACTTCTTCAATAAAAATGGATACTCTAGCACGTACCAGGCACTGACATCCACTACCCTGCAATCTTGACCGTACACGTTAGAAATTAGACTTTTTAAAGAGTGTCGTGTCAAAAAGGACGGTCGTTCAAATCGTTCACTTCCCAATCTCTTTTTGTGGGAGTTGTAATCAATTTTGTTTTCAAATTGAGATGATGTTTAGTTTAGTTTATTTGTTATATGTTTTGAAAGGTTTTTTAATTTATTTTATGATTTGATTGGTTTATAAAGTTAAGTTGTGAATTTTTTATAATATAATTTTTTTTTTGGAGAATATGATTGCTTTTTGAATTTATATGTAGTTGAAAATTATTTTTAAATATTAGCTAAAAAAATATCCTTTGATTATGGTGGAAAACTCCAAAACATATAATATTTAGACAACATTGGAGTTTATGGAGATCCATAAACTGCCTTTGCATTAAGATTCACATCTATGGAAATTTGCATTCATATATTAATTTTATTCTATTATTACTTTTTTTTGACATGTTTCTTTACATCTTAAGAAGATAAGCTCTTAGCAAAATAAAAACATTTTTAGAGCAATACTCCATACCAAAAAAAGTATACTATTAATATTTTAAAAATTTTTTAATATGTAATTTTTTTAAATTATAATTATTATAACATATATTTCTTTTTTTAATTTCTGTGAATTTGTCCATGTTTTTGAGAGATTAAATTTTTGTTGAGGTGAATATTTTATTTATAAAATAAAAATATATGCTTAAATTTTATTTATAAGTATAAGAAGAAGTTTTACAATCTCTTTTAGCTAAAATTAAACTAGCATTTAATAATTTATATATGGTTGGTAAACTCAATAGACATCAAGAACACTTATTTCATGATACATTTCACATTGTCAAGATTAAAACAATTCATAAAATTGAATTAAATTATAACTTTATTTCAAATTATTATTATTGTAATTAATTTAAAAAAGATGTTAGTATATGAGTTAAGCATATATGCATGTTTAAAAAAACACATCATAAACCCATGAGGTGTAGATCACTTTATTTGAGTGGGGTTTAATCCTTGCCAAGTCTTGGTTTCAAACCTCTTGGAGATGGGTTGTACATTTAATTTTCTTCAATGAGAGATGAACTCTTTTTCCTTTGTTCTAGCATCGTGGGCTTCTTCAACTTTATCTTCTACCGTAAAGATTACAATGCTTCAATCTACCATAAAGATTGCAATGCTTCAAATCTATTACTAGAGGGAGATTGAAGCCTATTGGAATGAGGCCTCTTAGGTAGATGCTTCTTGCACTTCCTTGAAACAAACTTGAATGCTCCTTGCTCAACATTATTTGGAGAATATATAGAAGAAAGTTGAGACGCTAAAGCTTTAGAATAACATTTTGCATAGTGTCCATAATTGTGGGAATAATTGCATTTACAAGGAATTTGGTCATAATTCGGGGCCTAAAGGTGGGATCAACCCTCGAAATCAAGATGGTTCACTTCTGGTATTTCTTTTGCAAAATCCATTTCAACACAAATTCTAGCACAAGAGAAGTTATTCTCGTTGGGATTAGAATGTTAGGAAGCCAACTCACAAAAAGATAGAAAATATAGATCAACGCCTTCGAATTAAGCCTCTTCGAGGGGGCAACCTCCTTTACATTACACAAATGAACAATTCTTCGATGATACAAATGACAATACCTCCTTTCTATATATAGGAATCTAAGGGGTCATAATATAATCAGAGTCGACATAATAATAATAATGTAAGGGCACAACAATAACAATAGTGGGCTTCTATGGGGCACAATAATAACAATATGGAGGCTACATGGGCACAACAATATAAAAAAGGGGTTGCATTAATAAAAATAGTGGTTACACTAGTAGTATAGGGACCTAACATGCCCCTCTCCTTTAAAAAGTGTTCTTCAATGCTTGAGTAGTTTTGGATGCTTCTGTATAAAATCACCATCCATCCTTGTGGAATCTTCAGCAAGTAAGTTCTTCACTTGATGAGATACTCTAAAATTGATCTATTTCGTAGTTGTCGATTTCTCGGTTCTGTGACTGCTTCAGGTTCCAATATGATTTTTCCTTCCTTGTCAAGTTCTGGCAATATTGTTTGAACTGGGATCTTCTGCA